>CM067523.1:16371551-16394051 GCA_034509495.1 Acestrorhynchus altus
ATATTTTACTGCTCAATCTATGTTTTGTTATCCTTGTGACTGAGTATGTTTCACTGCTCAGTCTGTATGTTTTTTTAATCACAGTGACTCTGAGTATATTTTACTGCTCAGTCTGAATGTTTTTCTTTTTTAATCACTATGATTGAGTATATTTTACTGCTTAGTGTGTATGTTTTTTTTTTTATTATCAGTGTAACTGTGTATAATTTCCTGCTCAGTCTATGTTTTTTTTTATTCACTGTGATTCTGAGTATATTTTACTGCTCAGCATGTATTTATTTTTTTTTATGACTGTGACTGAGTATATTTTACTGCTCAGTCTCAGTTCTTTATCACTGTGACTGAGTATATTTTACTGCTCAGTCTGTATGTTTTTTATGACTGTGACTCTGAGAATATTTTACTGCTGAATCTGTATGTTTTGTTTTTATTTACTGTGACTGAGTATATTTTACTGCTCAGTCTGTATGTTTTTTTTTAATCACTGTGACTGAGTATATTTTACTGCTCAGTCTATATGTTTTTTTAATGACTGTGAGTATATTTTACTGCTCAGTCTGTATGTTTCTTTTAGTCCCTGTGACTGTATTTTTTACTGCTCAGTCTGTATGTTTTTTTTTTTTTATCATTGTGACTGAATATAATTTACTGCTCATTCTTTAGGTTTTTATAATCACTGTGATTCTGAATATTTTTACTGCTCAGTCTGTATGTTTTGTTTTTATTTACTGTGACTGGGAATGTTTTACTGCTCAGTCTGTATATTTTTTTAATCACTGTGACTGAGTATATTTTACTGCTCAGTCTATATGTTTTTTTTAAGCACTGTGAGTATATTTTACTGCTCAGTCTGTATGTTTTTTTTCCACTGTGACTGAATATATTTTACTGCTCAGTCTGTAAGTTTTTTATTCACAGTGACTGAATATATTTTACTGCTCAGTCTGTACGTTTCTTTTAGTCTCTGTGACTGTATTTTTTACTGCTCAGTCTGTGTTTTTTTTGTCAGTGTGAGTGAGTATAATTTACTGCTCATTCTGTAGGTTTTTTTAATCACTGTGATTCCGAGTATTTTCACTGCTCAATCTATGTTTTGTTTTGTTTTTATTCACTGTGAGTGAGAATATTTTAATGCTCAGTCTGTATATTTTTTTTAAATCACTGTTATTCTGAGTATATTTTACTGCTCAATCTATGTTTTGTTATCCTTGTGACTGAGTATTTTTTACTGCTCAGTCTGAATGTTTTTCTTTTTTAATCACTATGACTGTGTATATTTTACTGCTTAGTGTGTATGTTTTTTTTTTATTTTATTATCAGTGTAACTGTGTATAATTTACTGCTTAATCTGTATGTTTTTTTTATTCACTATGATTCTGAGTATATTTTACTGCTCAGTCTGTATTTTTTTTTTATGACTGTGACTCAGTATTTTTTACTGCTCAGTCTGAGTTCTTTATCACTGTGACTGAGTATATTTTACTGCTCAGTCTGTATGTTTTTCTAATTACTGTGACTCTGAGTATATTTTACTGCTCAGTCTGTAAGTTATTTATTTATTCACTGTGACTGAGTATATTTTACTGCTTAGTCTGTATGTTTTGTTTTTATTTACTGTGACTGAGTATATTTTACTGCTCAGTCTGTACGTTTTTTTTTTAATCACTGACTCTGAGTATATTTTACTGCTCAGTCTGTATGTTTTTTTTTAAATACTGTGATTCTGAGTATAGTTTACTGCTCAGTCTGTATGTTTTTTTTGATTCACAGTGACTTAGTGTATTTTACTGCTCAATCTGTACATTTTTTTTAATCACTGTGACTGAGTATGTTTCACTGCTCAGTCTGTATGTTTTTTTTTCATCACTGTGACTGTGTATTTTTATTTATTTATATTTCTGTGGATTTATTATAAATTAACTGGAGTTCCAAAAGAAAGTTACAAACCTGGCTCACAGATAAAGATGAATAAATTAATTATAGAACAAAACATTCGTATTAATTACAACCTTTAGACTGGATGCCATAGATATGTCACTTAAAGAACTCGTAACTTAAAACCCTTTTTATTGGCTACTGAGTTCATCAACCAGCCAAGGCGGAGTAGTGTTTTGATTTCTCTAAAGGTGACTTGTGAGAACATCAAATATGAAAAGCGTTTAAGAAATAAATTTGATTTGATCAAAACTTCAATTCCCATAAGGCACTTCCGCTACTCCAGCATGTGCGCGCTTGTGTTTGTGAGAATGTAGGTAGGTGACGTCACTGGTGGACCTGCCCTGTCACGCGCGTTTAGTAAAAGTTGGGATACCCGTAGAGAGAGAGAGAGAGAGAGAGAGAGAGAGAGAGAAAGAGAGAGAGAGAGATTGGTTGATTGCTTTATAGATTTATAGATAAACATCGTCAGCTCTCCTGTCGGACTCAATCTGTCCGTTAAAAGTCACTGAAAGTTGAGAGGAGCCGAAGCTGGAGTGTGGTGAACGGTCACTGCTCTCAGGGACGGAGTGAGCTGGAGTGTGGTGAACGGTCACTCCTGTGAGGGACGGCAGGGAGAGCCAGTGCGCTTCATCAACGGGCAGAAGTGAAACCGGACTGTGGACTCTGATCCAGAACAGTGAGTCTGCAGGTCAATGTGAGAGTCGGAGAGTCGGCGCGGAGAGACGGGAAGAGACCGAGCCGCCGAACCCGATGACTAGTGCAAATTGCAGCGGTAATGAGGAGCTGGACTTCAGGCTGATCTTCGGAGAGGAAGGGCAGCCGCCGCCGCCGGTAGGCCCCGCAGGTCAGTGTCTGTTACACCGCTCCGGACTCTCTCTCGGTGTAGCTGCTCTCGGCGTTGTTAGCTGAGGGATGTCTGGCTCCGGAGGCGGGTTTGAACAACGGCTCTGTTCCGTCTCAGCGATACAGACGAGCTGCTACCCGCGTTAGCTGCTTAGCTAACCGTGCAGCAGGCTGGTGTTGACTTCGCTCAAAGTTTTTAAAACACAACAAAACGCCGTTTAAAGACGCAGAAGTGAGATTTAATACCTCCACACTATTGTCCCAAAACCCTGAAGAAACAGATAACGTAGTGACTGGTTTGTTGATCTTGAGGAAAGTGGAGAAATGGATCAGTACATAATCAGATACAATAAGATTTCATTATCTGTAACCTGTGTGTGTGTGTTATATACAAATACACACATTTGGGCACAATGGATAAAATTGGGTTCATTAATATTATTGATTGTTTAATATAATTAATATTATTCAAAATCACAGATACTTGAGTGCAGTAGCCCAGTGTCAATTAAACTTGACACAATGATGTATAACTTTTCTGTTACCATTCAAGTATTACCCTGTCTCCCTACATAAAACATGCATTTACCTGCTAAGGAAAAGTATTGACCTATATATTGCAACACATATAAGAAGTAGGGGCAGGCAAATGATTTAAATATTAACTGGATGGATTGAGATGAATTTTATCTTTTTACATATATGCTTTTCTGAACATCCAATGCTTTAAGAACACCGACTGAATAGACATTTCATTACAAAGACTGTAATAGTGCAGTGCATTATGAATATATATATATACACACACACACACACACACACATATCTATCTATATATATATATATATATATATATATATATATATATATATATATCACTGTACTCAGTGTGGGATAGTTTTTGGATAACAGTAGTATTAACAGTTTCTAAGAATCTGATACAGAATCTGCTGCTGATACAGTTTGTCTGTGTCAAAATATTGTCATAAATATTTATTGTGAAATTGTCTATCAGATGATATTGTTAACATATTATCCAGCCCTAAAAGTGCTAATTAACACTGTTTCATTGAGGACTTTACAGAATCATGGATTGTACACAATGCCAATTAAAGCACAATTTATAAATATATATATATAAATTATAAATGTGCACAAATCATGTTCTTAATAAAAAGGTAATTCCACCTTTTACTTTAAAGGTTCTGCAGAACTAAATGCTTAAGGTGGTCATTTACAGCACTATGATAGGAAAATTATTAAAGTTTACATAAAATGTATTTTAAAAGTCCATGGTGGAGAGGTACATTCAGGGAGTTTTAAAGCAAAAATACTCCCCAGAGAGTTACTGTTATTGTCCATTATCCATATTGCATATAAAAACATGAGGTTTGGTGGTCTTATCACCACTTCTGTTAAGAATTCAGTTTTTACAGTGCACATCTACACATCACAAAACAGTCTGAATAGCTGTGTTTACATCACAACAGGAAACTGATGGAATTCCCCTTCTTGTAATATGCATTTAATTTTAGTTGCAGTAAATATTCTATGTAATATGTGGTTAGTCAGAGGCAATATGAATAGAATTGTGTGCGTGTTTATTTATTTATTTTTTTAATATTTGGCCAAAGGCCAAATACCAAGCATGGTTTTTCAAAAAAATTTAATTAATCTTGCCACATTTTTTATTTTTTTTTTACAATTTCATTAATTGCATAACTTAAATGTATTTTTATGTTGCTTTTATGCATTGCAAAACCACATTTTTTAAAATGTTTTTTGAACACTGCATATTTTAACATGCCAGCAATAAAGCACAATTTGACTTAATAAATAATAAATTGAACTCCCTCTTGACAGTTCAGCAGAAGTGTCAGCAAGTAAGCAGTCTTCATTCACTTATACTTTAACCCTTTAGAGAAGGTTTAAACTGCAGAATGAAATTGCAGTGCTATTTTAATTTGTAATTAAATCTTCATGCTGCAAGGTAATTGCATGGCAAACTTGGGGTTGTTTATAATGTAAAAATGATATTTTAAAGCATTTTATATAATTATTTTTCAATAAATACATGAATTTCATGAGATTCAGTTATGCTATTTGTGGTTTGATTAAGATTGGTTCCTGAATATTCAGTCCGTCCTTAATTGAGAGATCATACTTGTGCTGAATAATTGAGAAAGATAAAGAAAGTGATTTAACTTTTTAGTGAGTATATGTGAATAATAAAAACAAAATATATAAATAAATACATATTGCAGCTATTGGATGTGCAGTTTCAAGACAGAGATGGTTTGGTGAAGCTTGTCTCTGCTTTGACTTATGCTCTGCCAACACACTTAGACTGTGCGCATGCATATGTGTGTTAGTTTGTTGGCACTTCTCTTTGCAAGACGTGTTCCCAAGCTATGATTGCCAGGGCCTTGATTTGCGTTTGTGTCAGTCTGAGAGAAAAGAACACAGTGTAGAAAGGGACACTCATATCAGCATTTGTCAGTCTGCTTGTGTCAAGAAGGAAACTGTTTTGCCTAAAGGCAGCCTGCCATGTCTTGCATGTTAAGTGTGTGGGTGGATGAGTATGAGCGCGTTTCTGTATTTGTATTGTACAGGTGCAGATTGACGACGAAGCCCCCTTTCACAAATGCAAAACAGCATTTAAAGAATGGCAAGCAAGACACTTTGCATAGCAATATAAACCATACCTAATGCTGTCTCCTGGAGCCTCGTTCATGTAGTGTACATGAGTAGCAGAGATGCAGAGAGTCTGTTATTCCTTTGATTCTAGAATGTTTGAAATCATACCAAGTTAAAGTCCTCTGTGTGGTTTGGCTAATTAAACAAGAAACACACTACTGCATTGTTGTGTATAATAGTTATGTTCTGTTTAAAAGTTACTGTATAACTTATGTTGGCTACATTTAATGGCCATCTGAAAAACTACACTGGGAATGAGATGTGGTGTCATTCAGAGAGGAATCAGTAAGTCAGAAAGTAAGTAAGTAGTTTTTTCTACATGTGTTCAGATTAATTTTTTTCAGTCTGCAGCTCTTTGGATTGAATTTGGATACATGTTTAGACCCTTTTTTTGTCAGGATTTTTTTATTCTTCTATTTGGTTAAAATGTGGTATGAAGCACAACTTGTGAGAATCACCAAACTTGCAGGAAGGAAAGGACCTCAGCAAAGAAATATTACACTGATTGGCTTGTAGGGGGCGCTATGCATGGGGAAACCTTTTGCATCATGACTTCTAAACCATAATATATAAGACAACATGCTATTATTTTTTGCCTGAATTCTTGGGAAATATTAATTTGGACCATTGATGTATTTCGAATTAGGTTTATTGCTAATTTACAAAACCTACTTTTGCAAGCTAGTCCTAGAATTTTTGAGCAATCCCCACATGTTTGGTATCAAAATACTCTGAACCTAATTATCCAAAAGTATGGTTGCTGTATAAACCTTATGGGCAGAGCCAATTTTATCTATAACCTTTGAATAGATGTCAATTTGAAAAAAAGTTGAGCATAATGTAGCGCTATTCATGAAAATCAAGAATATCTTGCTCAAGTTTTGACTATTTAACCTGAAAATGGATTGTGTTTATTCAGTGCAGTGTAAATACAAGTGTTTAAAAATGCTCAGTTCATTATCATTAATTGTTCAAAAAATTGCTTTTTTCAGAATATGCATGGTTCCCCGCCTCAATCAATTATTGTGGCCTTGGCATTTCTGACCTAATGTACAATAACTCATCAGCAATTGGACTGATCAGCTTACAATTTGAATCACTTAGTCTGATCATCTGATTTGCAGAACAGTCTCTGATCAGATTGCACAGATTGTTTTGTCCATATCAGACATTAGGTGACTCTACAGTACTGTAAAACATTGTTAAAAATAGTTAAAAATAACGCCAAACAATCTAATCTCTTATACTCATGGTGCAATATACAAATAAATTTACAGTGCAACCAGAAAGTATTCCTAAAATGGATTAAATTAATTTTTAAGGATATAGAAAAATTCTGCTGTACTGAAGGTCCCAATGAGCACAGTGGCCTCCATCGTCCTTAAATGGAAGAAGTTTGGAACTGCCAGGATTCTTCCTATAACTGGCTGCTTGGCCAATCTGAGTGATCATGGTAAAAGGGCCTTAGACAGAGTGGTGACCAAGAAACTCTGGTCACTCTGACAGAGCTCCAGTCTTACAGAAGGACAACCATTTCTGCAGCATTCCACTAATCAGGCATGTATGGTAGAGTGGCCAGAAGGATAGTAATTCTCAGTAAAAGGCACATGACCGCATGTGTGGAGTTTGCCAAAAGGCACCTAAAGGACTCTAAGTTCAAGAGAAACAAAAAGATTCTCATCACGTAGCCAATACCATTCCTGTAGTGAAGCATGGTGTTGGCAGCATCATGCTGTGGGGATGTTGTTCTGGAGCAGTAACTGGAAGACAAGTCAAGGTTTAGGGAAAGATCCTTGATGATAACCTGCTCCAGAGTGCTCTAGACTTCAGACTGGGTTGAAGGTTTATCAACAGGACAAGGACCCTAAGCAGATGGCAAAGAAAATAAAAAAAGTGGCTTCGTGACAACTTTGTGAATGTCCTTGAGTGGCCCAGCCAGAGCCCAGACTTGAACCTGATTGAACATCTCTGGAGTTATCTAAATAGGCATGTGCACCAATGCTCTTCATCCAATTGATGGAGCTTGAGAGTTTCTGCAAAGAAATATGGGAGAAACCTCCCAAAAACAGATGCAAAAACACAGCAAAGGCTGTGAATACTTATGTATGTTTATATTTTTGTGCTTTTTTTTATATATATAAATTTACAAAGATTTCAAACAAAACTTTCTCACTTTGTCATCATGGGGTATTGTTTGTAGAATGCAAGAATGAACTGAATCCATTTTGAAAGGCTGAAACATAAAATGAGCAAAAAGAAAGCACAGTGGATACTTTCCATGCATTGTATAACTAATAAATGTATGGCTTCTTCTTGAACAACTTTGCAATTTGCAAATGGAAATGCAAATACATTCCTTATATTACAAATTCAAATTAAGTATATAATATTCATTTACATCTTTCAGCTGACACTGCTCATATTACCGAGGTGGGCCAGAGTAGTGTTAGGAGTCTTGCCCAAGGACTGAGACAGAGGCTCTGTAGCAGACAATTGGCTACTTCTCATACAATCACACATTTTCTGTTTCTTAACATAAATGGACAAAAGCCAGGAATCTTCAGTCATATCACCACAATAATTTATAAATATACATATGATAGTATTATGCATATCATCACAGGCTTATTTTCAAACCTGAGGCCCAAACTACATCAGGCATTGGACAAAAGATAGTGGTACAGACTAAGTCAGTTATTCTGATTGTGTTTTTCATGCCATGTAAATGGGGTTAAATATTGCATCACACTTTCTTAAACATTGCTTACTTAAACTGCTCAAAGCATTATTGCACTAATACTTTGAGTTTTACAACACAGATCCTTTGTTTGTAAACACAGAAGGAGCTCCATTCATCTGGGCTGCCTGGCTGTGCCCACCAGAGGTGACATAGTAGAGGTAAGAGTGTTCTGGTCAGGCTGAGAAGGCAAACTCGACGCCCACCTCTTTCCAGCATATTACTGGCTAATGTACAGTCCCTGGACAACAAACTAAGCAAATGTCAGGCATTTATCTGTTTCCAAAGAGAGACAAGTGACTGCAGCATTATATGCCTCATAGAGACATGCATGTCGATGGAGATCCCTAACAAAGCCATAGAGCCTGCTGGGTTCTCTCTGTACCACCTGGACAGAACAAAGTGGGTCTCTGGGAAGAGTAAAGGAGGATGTGTATGTTTTCTGATCAAGGATGTTTACTGCTGGTCAGATCAATAAGACTCTGCTCCAGGAAATCTATGCACTATCCAAGTGTATAGAGGACACAGACAGTTTGTTTTTACCCCAACCAGAAGCCATGGCTTAACTGTGAAGTTTGTGTACCATTGCTTTCAAGTCTTGGAGGAGTTTAAAAAAGCCAGCTATGCTCTCCATAAGACCAGCAGCAAAATGTGAGTACAGAGACAAAGTGGAAACACGGTTTAACACCAAAAGTTTCAGAAGCATGTGGCAGGGGTTAAACACAATCACAGACTCTCAATCCCTGAGCAGCACCAGCTGCTTTTTTTTTTTTTTTGGAGTGAGCCCATGGAGAAAGCGCCATATCCACAGTGGAGTCCAACCTATCCTTTGTCTCTGTAGCTGATGTGTGCAGTGTGTGTCAGCAACCGCAAAGGGCACTGGCCCAGATGGCATTCTGGGGTGTGTGCTTAAAACATGTACAAATCAGTTAGCAGGAGTCTTCACAGACATTTTCAACACCTCTCTCTCCCTCTCAGTCATGCCAGCATGCTTCAAACTGGTCACCATTGTCCCTGTTCCAAAAACAGCCAGCATCATTTGCTTATATGACTTGTGCCCATTTGCTCTGACCTGTGTCATAAGCAAGTTCTTTGAGAGGCTGGTCGGAGACTTCCTCATTGCCCAATGCAGTTTGTATACAGGCAGAACAGATCCTCACCCTGGCCCTCTCCCACCTGGACAAAAACAATAAGCGAGAATGCGGATTGTGGACTACAGTTTAGCATATAACACCATCCTTCCCCTGAGGCTCCACATGAAGGTCTGGGATCTCTGTCTGAACCGCTGTCTGTGCAGCTGGATCCTAAACCTCCTAATGGGGTGTTGGCAGGTGGTGAGGTTGGGCAGAAACACCTGCTCCTCATTGACCCTCAACGCTGGAGACCCTTGACTGCACAGCCAGACTCCACAGCTCCAGTGTCAGGAGCCTGACCACCTCTCTGTTGGCTGCCTTGTTATCATTGGAGAGCAGATCTATGAACTGCCTTTCTCTAAACATCAGCCAGACTAAACATTTTCTAAACGTCAGCCAGGAGCTGATGGTGGACTTCAGGAAGGAGGAGAAAGAGCATTCACCTGTCTCCATCCACTGTGAAGAGGGTCAGCAGCATCAAGTTCATTGGTGTTTACATCTCTGAGTAGCTTATTTGGTCAGAAGACACCACACAGATGGTGAAGAAGGCACAACAGGGCTGCCTCACCACCTTGTACAGGAGAGAAATCTGCAGAAATCTGCTGACCTGGGTTCAGCTCCCAAACCTTCTGGATTTATACACTAACTGCTGTATGTGGAAGACCTGGCAGATTATAATGGACTCCACACACCCACCCACACTGTTCACAAATCTGCGCAGCAGAGGTATAGAAGAATGAGGACCAGATTCAGCCTTTTCAGAGACTGCTTCTTCCCTCTGGCCACCAGGCTGCTAAACAGTCACTGCACTAATACTTTTAGTTTTACAGTCAATCCAGCTCACCTGTCTCATCACACCTTCACATGACAAGCTCTTTCTGCAACTGACTTCACCTCTTTTGGTGCTGGACCCATGTCCGGATAAATGGCGAGGGTTGTGTCAGGAAGGGCATCTGGCATAAAACTTGTGCCAAAACTATAATGCAGATCATAAATATAATGATCAGCTGTAGCGACCCCTAAAGGGAGCAGCCGAAAGAAGAAGGAGGAGCAGCAGTTGGCTGCTCAGTTACACTTTACACACTTACCAAGACACTCCCTCTGTATCCACTAAAATCTAACAATATCTTCTCACACTTAAGTTACATATTATTCTGTACCCAGTGCACATGTAAATATAGAGAGATTGGACTGCTAATTTCCTGGAATCAAGGGTCACTTTTTTACAGTCATTTTCTGGCACCCCAGCTTTTAAGAAAAACAGAAAGGAATTTAATTATGGAGTCTCTTATATTATTGTCATTCCCTAAAACAGGTGAAAACTCATCTTAGTTGATGTGTTTACTTAAAATTTCCCAAAACGTCTAACCAACCACAATAGAATGTCTCATAGTACCTAAAAGACAATTATATTATAGACATGTGTTGTATAACAATATTGTACAATTATTTGTTATGTAGACTTTATTTAAGAACAGTGGTTTAATTTTATTTAGGCTTTATTTGTTTAGAATAGTTATATTCCAATTTAAATATTTTTAGTTAAAGGTTCACTGTTCTTTTGGGTACATTTGTATTATGCTACTATACTATCACTTTATCAGTGGCAATAAAAGGTTTTAAAATGGCAATTACATTTATTTTTTGTGGGACAATATATCATCCACGCAATAACAGTTTTGTGACAGGCCTAGTTGCTCCTTTTCATCAATAAAGCATGTTTTTATGTTATTTTTGTTCAAATGGTATGGCAATGTATTTTTTACAGAGTGTTTTTTAAAATTACACATTTTAATAAACATTGTTTTAATCTTTTTCTGTGTAGAAAATCTTGTAAAATTTACTTGATAACTTGTAAATGTTTTTTTTTTTTTTACAGTGTATGTGGTAGGGCTGCACAAAATATTGTTTCAGCATTGTCATCGCAATGTATACATGGACAAGTCACATAAGGCAACTGTCAAGTCACAAAAGGAATTAGCCCTGTTCTCCATTTTCCATGATATATCTACCAGAGGCAGATTTTATCTACGTAATATCATTTAATTTACTTCAACCTTTGATTTACAAAATGCATCAAGACTTGTTGGATCACTCACTTTTGAAGAAATATGCTTACTTAAAGTACTATATTTTTTAAAAACACAATACATATTGCAGAACAATAAATTACTGCAATGTTTGTTTTTTCCCCCCAGTATCATTCAGCCCTAGTATGTGGAATTCAAAGTTTCATACACTGCTTAAACACATTTTAACTCCAAGTAAATCAAACTTCTGTGAAAGCAAACTGCCCACGTAGGAAGCAGCATTGATTGACAATCAATTTCACATGGTGTTGTGCGAATGGAATAGACAACAGGTTGAAATTATTGGCATTTAGCAAGACACACTCAATAAAGGAGTGGTTCAGCAGGTGGGGACCACAGACCACTTCTCAGTACCTATGCTTTCTGGCTGATGTTTTGGTCACTTTTGAATGTTGGTGGTGCTTTCACACTTGTGGTAGCATGAGATGGACTCTACAACCCATACAAGTGGCTCAGGCCGTGCAGCTCATCCAGGATGGCACATCAATGCAGACTGTGGCAAGATGGTTTGCTGTGTCTGTCAGCGTAGTGTCCAGAGGCTGGAGGCGCTACCAGGAGACAGGCCAATACACCAGACTCCATGAGGATGGTATGATGTCCACAGATGGGGTTTGTGCTCACAGTCCAACACTGTGCAGGACACTTGGCATTTGCCAGAGAACACCAGGATTGGCAAATTCGCCACTGGCACCCTGTGCTCTTCACAGATGAAAGCAGGTTCACACTGAGCACGGACAGACGTGACAGAGTCTGGAGATGCCATGGAGAGTGATCGGCTGCCTGCAACATCCTTCAGCATGACCGGTTTGGCAGTGGGTCAGTAATGGTGTGGAGTGGCATTTCTTTGGAGGGCCGCACAGCCCTCTATGTGCCAGCCAGAGGTAGCGTGACTGCCATTAGGTACCGAGATGATATCCTTAGACCCCTTGTGAGACCATATGCTGGTGCAGTTGGCCCTGGGTTCCTCCTAATGCAGGACAGTGCTAGACCTGTCAGTGCTGGAGTCTGTCAGCAGTTCCTGCAAGATGAAGGCATTGAAGCTATGGACTGGCCCGCTCATTCCCCAGAACTTAATCCGATTGGGCACATCTGGGACATCCACCAATGTCACGTTGCACCACAGACTGTCCAGGAGTTGGCGGATGCTTTAGTCCAGGTCTGGGAGGAGACCATCCACCACCTCATAAGGAGCATGCCCAGGCGTTGTAGGGAGGTCATACAGGCACATGGAGGCCATACACTACTGAGCCTCATTTTGACTTGTTTTAAGGACATTACATGAAAGTTGGATTAGTCTGTAGTGTGTTTTTTCACTTTAATGTTGTGTGTGACTCCAAATCCAGGCCTCCATTGGTTAATAAATTTGATTTCCATTGATGATTTGTGTGTGATTTTGTTTTCAGCACATTCAACTTTGTACAGAACAAAGTACTCAATGAGAATATTTCATTCATTCAGATCTAGGATGTTATTTGAGTGTTCCCTTTATTTTTTTGAGCAGTGTATTTCCCCTCTTCGTCATGGATTTTCACAACTGCATTCTTTCCTGCTAAGCTCACTTTTCCTTTGCACCTTGGACATCAGCTTTTTTTTCCAGAGACTGAAGAAGGGATGCACTCAAAGCCTGAAAATTCTCATACCCAGTTATGTTTTCCCTAAATTACTAAAAGTGATAACGGTTGGGAAGAGAATGGCATTTAGAGACAGGGATTTGGACAAAAACAGATTTGTATTGAATGATGGAAATTAAAAAGTCACTGTGTGGTTTTCCTCTTGCTGGAGTTTGGAGTGTTAAACTGTAGCATCAATTGTTTGAGGGCTTGAATGTGTGTGTTGTATCTTTGATTCACCATATATTCAGACGTTACCCTGGGCCTCTTAGGACTGGAGCAGAGATACAAATCCTGCTGATTATGGGGCTAAGGTGTTTCTTTATTCGCTCTGTTGTACATGGGTTTATTGGGCAGATAATGCTGAGGAATGTTTAAGGTGCAAGTCTGTACATGAAGACTCATGTTCTGATGATGTAAGCATACAGTGACTATCATATCTGAAGTTTAATTTAACAGCAGGGGCTCTTGGGTGAGTCTAATGTTCAATACTGTTTGCCTACTGGCTGCTCATTTGAGGCTTGGACCCGGATCCTTGTAAAGCTGCTTTGTGACAACGTTCTGTTGTAAAAAGCGCTATATAAATAAAATTTGATTGATTGATTGATTGATTGAATTCATCCTCATAATGAAAAAGATTATGAGGAGTTACAGTACAAATGGAGTAGTCTTAAAGAGCTTTTGGTCTTGATGTACTCATGTGTGGGTCATTTTACTGAAAGACACTACATAAACAGCTTGACAATAGCTAGCTAGCAGAGTATGCAATCATTGATTGTGGCTGGCAGCAAAACATTGCTACTGTGGTGGTGTTATACAGGCTACATCTGTGGCAGTAATTCAGAATTGCTAGCATGGTATTAGTATGTTGGCTATTGGCCTACTCTAACATTGCTACCACAGCGATAGCACATTGACTATGGTCTTCGACCAAAATCGATTAGAGAAATGTGACAGTAATTTAAGCCTTCATTCTAGAAGGTTTTTTTGGTACTGCTGTTTGATTAGTGACTTCTTTAGTGTCTTTAATATAGGTCAGTGGACTGCTTGCCTGTCTTTTTTCATTACACAATGTTTTGATGTTGACTTGGTTGAAAATTTCCTTTCTCCACTCAGCCTGTGCCAGTATGACTCCATTTTTACATAATGGTTCATCCACTCCATTGAATAGCTGCTCAGTCTGTTTGTTTTCACTGCAGCTCTGTGTCCAGACTGAGGAATAATGGTTGTAAACATTAATGGCAGCAGTAATATGTGTGTTCCATCATTCTGTGGTTGAAATATGTCGTGAAATTTTTCTAGTTGAGGGCCTTTGACAGAGTCTGTTTATTTATTTATTATTATTTTTTTACAGATGTAATTTTTAATGCAGTGGCAGCTTCACTTTCAGATTTTTAGAGCAAGAAACATGTGATATCACTAATTGACTGTTAACTGTTAGTCATTCCACCCAGTGTAAGTGGAGGGTTTTTAACATCACTTTCTGTCCTGTCTGAACAAATGCAGATATCACATTTTCAGAGTCTGCTTCACCAGCTGGAACCTCTTTCCATACACATACACCAAATATTTATGGACATATTCTAATTAGACAATTGCTGACACTGTTGTGCAATTTCTCATCAAATCCCTACTTGTGTAATCCCTGTAGAGAAGTATTGCCAATATACTAGGCAGTCACTACTCTACTGCCAATAGAACAGGATTCTCAGATAGAGAGTAGAGTTTCCTGAACCTATTGGCACCATACCTAAAGCCATAGTTGCGAGTCATGTTGCTCTCCTTCATGTGCAGAAGTGCCATTATTAAGGGTAGGAGGTGCCCTCTCCATGGTTTAATTTTGTGTGTTTGTATGTGGGTGTGTGTAAGTGGTGTAGAGTTGTCTGGCTGTGTGCCCATACATGCCATGTGATCCTCAGATGCCAGTGCAATTTAAGGGGAGGGACAGACGGACCATTGCTTCTGTCCCACTGAGACAGGAGTGGCAATGGTGCCCCCTGCATCCACCTCTCCTTCACCTCCTGGGGCTTGAAATCTGGCAGTTCAATGTCTGTTATACATCAGCACTTAGAGTGCTTCAGCTCACTTCCACCTTCCTCTCAGGATGAGATTCATTATGCATAATGTAATATTATCTTAATATTTCAAAAGTTTTTTGAGACACATTTTAGCTAATCACAGCTTGTCACTCATTACCTCAAAGGATGTCTGCTAGTAAATTAGCTGTACCTTTTTGTTTGTGTTCTCTGTCATACTTTAAGCCTTCATTTGCAGTTACCTCAATTACATCAGTTACCAATCTCTGCAACATTTGTATATTCATTATATTTCCAATTAATGGACACCCCGTCTAATGAATGTTTTCAAGTAACACCACACTGGTGATTCTGGATGAGGTGCACAAATGCCTTTATGTCTAATGTCTTTAGTTCAAGTGAGAAGTTTTATTTGTCACATATGTGACCAGCTTGGGATTACCCCATTATGACCAGCATCCACTCCTCCAGAACACTGAATTGCTTAGAGCAAGGAAGTGGTAATAAAGGTTGCTGATATTGCTCTTTAAAAACCTTGATTTCGTCTGAAATGGCGAATGAACAGGTGTCCCAATAGTTTTATTTAAATTTAATTTACTGGTAACTTGCACCTTCAAACTACATCTGCTGCATTTTATGCACTTTGCCTGCGCTGCTTTTCTTGCCCCAATACTGTTAACTCCTTGGAAGTGTACAGTTGTTTGTCATTCTGCTGTTCAGTTATTTGGTTATCAGTTATGGGTATTTGTGAAAGTATAAACATTGAACTGTAATGGATTTTGACTTCCTGATGACCTGTTTACACCTGCCATTAACTTGGGTTTTTGTGTCTAAATAGTATCTGGATTTACTTTGACACTTACTTACATTTGTTGTTAAAATGTGTCCACAGTGTGGTCAGATGAGATCTGATTGTACTGTTCTGCATAACAAAAATATCAGTGCATGCATCTTTTCAGTTTTATGTCATGTAACAGTATCTTAAAAAAATCCTGCTATGGTAGTCTCTGAAGAGTTTAAAATAAGGGTGGTGGTTCTACAATGCAGTGGAACAATAAATGGGTTTTCAGATTCTTGTAATGAAACAACAGACTTATTTAAATTGCGAGACAATAAACTCCGGAAACGCACAAAGACATAGATGAGAGAGATATACTAAGATAGAAAAAGCAAGAGAGAGAGTTAAGTAAAAAATATAATTAATATTAAAGAAACTAATATAATATTAATGAGTAACTATTTTGTTTTTTTTCTGCCAGACATATTTACAAGGAAAGTCCTATTCTATTGTCAGTAGTTCTTTACCAGCACTAGTCAATCTGCTTTTGTACGTTTTTGTCAGCAATAGGTGCAACATAAAGCATTTTCATTACAAGGGGTGTCCACAAACGTTTGGACATGTAGTGTTATTCCGCCTGCCCTGTTTGGAGAGGTTGCACTATCCTTGTGTCTGGCCCTGGTTGCCGACTGTCTCGGTCGTGGGAAAGACTGAAATTACATCGCTCTCAGGGCCAGTTATTTTCAGCTGTTATGAGAGTGGTAGAGGGCAGATGCTCAGTCCTCTGGCCCCCTCAAAGCAGGACTGTCCCGTCAGCTTCTGTCCCATTACCAGAACTGAGTGAGAATGCTGTGTGCCACATCCCCAGGTGAGTGAGAACACTCAGATGAGTCCCTGTAAGACTGCATGATTGTGTGTGTGTGTGTGTGTGTGTGTGTGTGTGTGTGTGTGTGTGTGTGCGCGCGCACGCACTGGTGTCAGCTTTTAGGTCAGACTGAAGAGGGGGCAGGTTATCTCAGCCAGGCTGCTTTATTTAGAACTGTAGTGCATAATAAGCTTCATAGGGTACCTATAAACAGAAAACGAGCAAATTAACAAAACCAGGAAAATAATGGTAATGGCCTGTGCCACATTAAAACATGTATATTGTCAGTGATACATCTTTACAAAGGAAATGTATAACTAAACTTATGATTTATCAGCTTTCTTCAACCTCTAATGAAAAATGTGTATTCTGCTGTAACAATACAATTCCCCCAGTGGGATAATGGACTTCTATTTTAACCCATTTCTCAGTAAAAAAAACAGCTTTTACTTCAAATTGGTGGTTGCTTCAGGCCATTCCACAACATTTCCATTGGCCATTCTAAAACATTAATTTTATTCTTCCTTAACCATTATTTTGATATAACCATTTGTGTGCTTACGGTTGATGTCTTGGTGATGATCTCCAGTAGTACGTAGCACCTTATTATATTCACTGTTACTGTGAACAGTTAAGCAAATTGTTAAAAAGTTAAAGATGAAACACTAACAGTTTTAACAATACTGTTTGTACAATTTGTACACTAACAAAGGTAGTACTTTCCGTTTTCAAATAGAACCCTAGGATATTTGAGCACTCAAACTGAGGTCTCAGTCCTTAATTAGCCTATTAGGTTTTATTTTTTTTAACTTCATTTTATTTCCATTTTCCATCCCAATGTACTGTGCCATTGTTATGTGCTCTCCGGTGTTGACCAGAGGAGGATGGGTTCCTCTCTTGAGCCTTGGTTCCTCTCAAGGCTTCTTCCTCCTAAACTGAGGGAGTTTTTCCTTGCCACTGTTTGCCTACTCGCTGCTCATTTGAGGCTTGGACCCGGATCCTTCTAAACCTGCTTTGTGACAACTTGCTGTTGTAAAAAGTGCTATATAAATAAAATTTGATTGATTGACTGTACTGGGCCTTCTGACAACTGACATCAGCATGTGACCTCATTCATTCAACTGTAGCACATTTTGAAATTCAATTTACAAATTAACAGAGATGCAAGTAGATGCCCCTCTCATGTCCTGGATTGTTGACTACCTTACTGGCAGAGCACAGTATGTACACCTGCAACACTGTGTTGGATGGAGGGGTTACACTGGAGCCCCACAGGTACCTGTCCTCTCTCGCTTCCTCTTCAACCTCCACATTATAGACTTTAGAAATGTTCTGATTACTCTGCAATAGTTGGATGTATCAGCGCGGTGATGAGGACAAGTACAGGGAAACAGTGAAGGAATTTGTAACATGATGCGAGCTAAACCACCAAGCAACGGTACAAAGAAGGAACTGGTGGTTGATCTGAGGAGGAACAAGACTGTGAAACAGTAAAAAGTTTCTGGGAGTACACACTGATTTGTAAACTGGACTGGATTAAGAACACTGATGCCCTTTACAGGAAGGGCCGTCACCTCTATTTTCGGAGGCACCTGAGGTCCTTCAACATCTGCCGGACAATGCTCAGGATATTCTATGCATCTATGGTTGCGAGCGCTATCTGCTATCTGATGCTGGGGCATCAAACTGAGGGAAGCAAATGCCAACAGACTCAACAAACTGATCCGTAAGCCTGGTGGTGATGTGGGATTTGAGCTGGACTCTCTGAGGGCAGTGTCAGTGACAGGAGGTTGCTGTCTAAACTTCAGGCCACTCAGGACAATGGTTCCCACCACTCTACCAAACAGTGATGATACAGGAGCACTTTGTAGTGCATTTTGGTGAGATGAGTCTTGCAATTAGAGTGCCACAGGAGGTCATTCCTACGTGTAACCATCAAACTCTATAACTCCTCCCTCAATGGGTGACCACTACAAACCACTGTGGTTCACTTGTGCAATATAATTTTATTTGTGCAATAACTCTGGATGTTCATATTTATGTATTCTCTCATAGCGGTTGGCTTTTTTCATAAGTATTTTAACATGGATATATTTCCAAAGTTTTTCTTGTTGATTCAAAATGTTTATTCTGCTTATTATTTTTATTACTCTTATTTTTTATTCTATTTTTATATTTATATAGATGAGTGCAGCTGTAAGAATATGCAAATTCCCTCTGGGATTAATAATGTAATTCTGGTTCTGATTTGCTCATATTAACAGACCAACACTAACTTGAGAATGAAGATAATTAGCTAAGGTCCACTGGGCTGCTATGGACAATGCTACAACAGTTTCAAGCACTTACCAGTCATTGTGAATGGCCTTCTAGCACTTGTGCCTAACTCACATAAATCCCTTTGCACAGAGCCATGTCCTTTGTCCTGATGTCTTGAGTGTAAGGAACTGCTTTTTTTGGGTAATATTTATTTTTTGGATTTTCACATTACATGTTTGTCCACAATACTAACAAATGACACTGCAATTTAAATATAAAGGATAAAAAGCATTAATGAACAAAAATAAAGTAAATAAATCCGGAATGGATATCAACATAAGACAATGTAAACTAATAAAAGAACAGTACAAAATGTTCCCATACATCCAGCAATCTAACAGGTTAATGAAAATAAGATACGGAATCAAACCTAATGGACATGTAGTGGCTTGGTACTCCAAAAACGGGTTCCATGTTTTAAAAAATGTCTTCAGACTACCTGATGGCACAGACCTGAGCCTCTCAATTTTCTACATATTTGCAACTTCTATAAGCCACATTTTACATGTTGGTGGGGAATCCAATTTTCATAGCCTTAAAATAATATTTTTAGCAATTATCATACTGAATGTAACAGTGAATGACCTGCTCATTTAAGGTGCTGTTGCAGCAGCAACTTTGGGAACAGTGTAATACTGAATAAAAGTATAAAAGATTTGACTTCTTTTAGGGCTTCTGATGGAAATCTGATGGTTTTCAGTCAAATATATCTAGAAATATAAAACATGTTGCAGCACCACTGTAGTAATTGTTCACTATGAAGCATTTCCTTTAGCTGTTTTACATGGAAAATAACATTTATAATATAGTATATAATATCATATTAATTTGACAGTCATCCCTAACTTTAGAATATAAATCTATAGAAAAGTCCTGTTTATATAACCAGTGGCCCAGTGGACAACTTTAGATCTTAGAGCTATACTGCAAGTTTCTTGGACTGACTATTTAACTGGATAACTTTGACTGTTACACTTGTCCTGCTTGTATATTAAATTCAGAAAAAAATGTTTGATTGACAATAATTAAGAACCCCTGAAAACAAGATGGAAAAATCTATATTTTAATACATTTATACAATACATTTATTTTGTTGTCAAAATACTTGAAATACTGACACATCTAAAACTCTTATGTTGTTTTGACTATTTTATATACCTGTTATGTAAACAATTACAAATATTATTTAAAAAAGTGATTTCAGACTTTAAAACTTATTTATTTAGGAAGACATTAATCATGCTATGGCCATGATAAGTTTGAGATATGTTTGCCATTTACTAATTAATAAGCACGATTAAGCTAACATCAAGTCAAAATAGAAAATTCTCCTCTGGGCTCATATGGGCAATACTGTTAGCACCGCATGTCCTACTTGCCTGTTAACCCCCACATATGGATGCTCTGTTAGTATTACTAGTCTGTAATAAAGTCATGGGATTAAACAGGTCATCAGCATTGTTGCTAACTGGTACAAACCCCATCATGTCTGGTTGCTGTATCAGTTACATAGCATCTTGTTTTTATCTAGGTCTGCGACAGGGAGGAAGTGACTGACATAGATCACTATAGTAGTCTGTGTTGCTCAGACTGTGCCAATTCCTTTAACTAGTTCTTCTGTGATTTTTGTCCAAAAGATGTGATCTTTACTGTGGTTTTACTGTAAACAATTCCTTGTAATTTTTTGGGGATTACTGTCCCCTGGTTGTGCATGCATATATCTGAGAAATGTGTAGAAAAAGTGCCTGTAACCAGGATTGTAGTTGGAGTAGCTTTATTCAACCTGTGCTGCAAAATGAAATACAATTCCATAGTGTGTCTGAGACATGCAAGCAGATGTTACAACTTGGTAACAATAATTGCTAGTACTATTCTAAAACATAACAACCAAATATTGTTAGAAACTGGGTTTAGCAGATTTGTTTAGACCTACACTTCAAAAGGTAACTTTTAGACCAGGAGGTGAAAATAAATCATAAGAGCTCACACTAAAAATAGTTTAATTGTTTGGAAAGGACCACTACACATCAGCAGTATTGTTCATGTAACTCTTAACATTCTCCTTTGTGGTCAACAGACAGCAGCTTCATTGGCCATGTGGATAACGAAGCCCACTTCTTAGCTGTTAGTGATTCAGCCATTGTTGAGGCAGCAATAAATGGGAAAAACACACTGTGCTCTGAGCTTGAAAACAGGCACATGCTGACTTACTCAGGCTCCTGCAAGGCTCAGTTAACATTTAACCCAAATGTGTGAACCAGCACCCTGTAGCACTGCAGAGAGTATTCAAATGGAACAAGGCAGATTTGTTAGAGTGGGTGTGATTAGACAGACTATAGAATAGGTAAGCACAATATTTATTTGGGTAACTATTTTAATTATTTTGGTCAAAACCGAGCAGAATTTAACATTTGTCAAAGGCTGAATATCAGACATAGTTTCTCAAGTTTTCGTTCATGTGTTTGTCTTGTCTTTCAAAGAAAGTATAGTTACTGATTGTCTTTATGCATGTATACTACTGGTCACAAGTTTCAAGAACACCCAATATGTGTTCCGAAACATTTGACTATTTGTATACATATATTATGCAGTGGCTTGCTGTTAATCAAGAGATCACATCACAGCATGATTGCTGTTTGAAATGTATTTGTTTTACTGGTTTACAATCAACCACATTATGACCACCTCCTTAGTTCTACATTCACTGTTCTTTTTTTTTGTCAGCTTCACTTGCCACACAGGAGCACTTTGTAGTTCTATAATTAGACTGATCTCCATTGGTTTCTCTGCATACCTTGTTTGCCTTCCTTCACCCTGTTCTCCTATATTCAAGACCTTATAGGACCACCACAGAGCAGATATTATCTGGGTGGTGGGTCATTCTCAGCAATGCAGTGACACTAACGTGATTGTATGTGTGGGTGTGTTTGTATGTTGCACTGATATGAGTGGATCAGACACAGCAGTGTCTTGTGCAGTGTCTTTCTGAAGGTAAATACTGTATATTGACATCAACTGTGGCAAGAGCTTTCTGTAAGTCCTGTGATTTACATGTAAGTGTACATTTAGGACCTCCGGCAGACACTCTTATCTAGAGTGACTTACAATAATGCTTTGCTGTTCACTCAGAAAATATCCAGGACAGAAGACAGTCTGGATGTTTGTCTTCCATGCATCTTGAGGGATGGTGGCTGAGCTGTACCTGAGCTGTACTTCCTCTTGGCATGGATTGGGTTTTTACCATTGCCATCTAGTTGTTGGTGCTCATCAGATTGGAAAAAAAATTCTAAAGAGTTTGGATTCCATCAATCCACAGACTGACTGACTTTGTGCAAATGAAGGAAATTGAATGCCATTATATTACTTAAAAGTTTCAGCTTTTCTGTTGTGGACTAACGCTAATGCACACATCATAGCACATTCACCTCACTATAAATGAGTTATTTGACATAAG
>CM067523.1:16399051-16419051 GCA_034509495.1 Acestrorhynchus altus
AAAAATCAGGATGTTGTGAAGGTATTGTAGTTTAAGAATTGATCTTGAGATGATGTCATCGTTGTGTTTTAGATCCCAAATGTGAAGCAATTGTTGTTTTTCCTCAAGGCTTTGTGATTAGTAAATAGTAACTCACCTACTATGTGCACTTATGGAGGCAGGAGGAAACACAAGGAGGAAACTTGGGGAAATTTGGGGAGAATACAGCAAATTCCTCACAGACAGCAAACTGAGCAGAGATTAAACCTACAATGTGACCCATGCACTTCATGACCTTGTTTCAGCATCAGTCTTTGTACAAGTGGGCTTGCATTTTCCTCAATATTCATTTCAATTTCAATATTCATCTTCCTCATATACTCAGGAAAGTGTCATAATTTCATAATTTTTTTTTCATTATGGCTTTGGACTTTTCATTTCTGAAGAAAGATAGCAGATGCTGCTGCTGTGTGTGTGTGTGTGTGTGTGTGTGTGTGTGTGTGTGTGTGTGAGTGAGTGTGAGTGAGTGTGAGTGAGTGTGTGTGAGTGTGTGTGAGTGTGTGTGAGTGTGTGTGAGTGTGTGTGAGTGTGAGTGAGTGTGTGTGAGTGTGTGTGAGTGTGTGTGAGTGTGTGTGTGTGTGTGTGTGTGTGTGTGTGTGTGAGAGTTTTTAGGGCTGCTCCCTGAAAGTTGACAAGTCTAATCATAAGTTGGAGACCCACCGGTTGAATGATTTGTCAAGTCTAAATGTTGTTAGACATTTTTTGTAAAAGCTTACAGAAATGCACAATGATAACATTTTAAAAGAAAATGATACATAATAAGAATAATATATTTTTTATATTCGAGCTATCTGGTGTGCTTGCTTAAAAAAAGTAAACATGCACTGGTTGTCCACTGTTGAGGGAAGCATCTTAGATTTTTCATACTTAAAGAGAAATACAGTTGCTTTAAAGTCTGTAAAATATAATAACTTATTATTTCAAAGAAGGCAATGCCACAAATTTCAAATGGGACAAACTTTTCATTACACCCTTTGAAAATGTAAGAATAGCCCAAGCGCTGAAGTTACTAAAGGTACTAAATAATGAGCCTTACTAGGTAATAAGCCTTTTTATTATTTGATATTTAATTTTAGCCTAATTTTCCACCCCAAGTTGGAAGTACCAATTACCAAACCCTGTTAGGACTCTCCCCCAACAGGATTCAAACCTGTGATTGTCATACTATAATATTAGCACATTAGACCGCTGAGTTGTCAGAGCCCCCTAAGCCTGGAATTTTATGTAAATGCCTATGAATTTTACTTTATTAAAAATAATGTTCATATCTTGAGAGTTGTTTTGTTAATTTAGTTTAATTATGTAAAGATAAATAAAGAAGCATGTTGATCTTTTTGAAGCAGGTGTCAGTTTAATGTTAAAAATAATAATTGTAATAAAATATAAAATGCACTTAAGAGCGTAAATACATGCACACTATCTGAATATTTAACAAATCCACCTGGCAGCCCGACATTAATCTCTTTACAGATTTTTAAATGCTAACAAAAATATATTTTCATGTTTCTGTTGCATGTGACTTGCCGTGTGGTGGAAAACAGCATTGAATGTTATTAAATAGATTTTCTTATAAATATATAATCTATATAGAAAAAACACTTGAACAAACAGTAATCTTTGTATTAAGTGGTCAAAACCAGTTTGAGTTGGGTACAACTCTGTTGCAGTACTTATGGCAAATAACTGTTACATGAGCTACGTATAGGTCCTGTATTAATATTTTAGGACTTTTGGATCTTTACTTCTTGGGACAGTCTGGCATAGTCATGTTGGCAGTTTCACTTGTAAATTATTTAACGGACAGTGGAAAGACTGATTTCTAATTGTTCTTTTGAAATGACCTGCATCTAAATCAAATCAAATCCAATCAAAAACCCTAGTCTAGGTCCAGTAGCCAGAAGGAGGGAAGCCAGTGTGACGTTGTGTCAGGGGAGATAGGGGTCCTTCTCAGATGGGACAGAGGAGCTCAAGTTTAGCACATCATTCCAGGTGGGTGGGTCATCATAGACTCGGAAAAGGTACAAAGATGTAATTAGTTTGATGTTTAGATGTATAGAGAATGTAAACATTATCAGAGTGTGGTGAATGACTCTGGCAGATCTGACTATAACAGCCTAACTAAGGAGAGAACCAGAAGGTAACATAAATATGGGAGCATCCTGAAACACTGGTGTATCATTTTCAATGTAATGAATGAGTTAAATTTTTAATTGAATTATCAGAAGTATTCCAATTGTAATTTTTTGAGATGTCCTTATTTTTTTTACATGGCTGTAGATGCATACTGTACTGTATGCATGTCTGTTGTGTTTGTGCTAATGAGTGTGTCTATAGGACATCACATAAACACACTCTTGAGAGCCTGAGATGGGGTAACGATGGCTGCTGAACCTTTGTGGGAAGAGAAGTCCTTGGCTGGTGCGTGCGTCATGCTGTGGAGTGGAAGGGGTATGGAGTGGCACACTGTAGCATTTCCTGCTATTATTAGCTTAGGAACAGCAAAGCTGCTTAGGGCTCTTTATTTAACCGGATAGGCAGACTGATGTAGGGCTGAACGTCTGCTGTAAGCAGGCTGCGACTGGGACACTTCCACACACTCCAGCTAGAGGACTGATCTAAGGTCAGTTCGGCTCTTGATGGTACACAATGTATTGCGTGTGTGTATTTGTGTGTGTATATGTATTTGTGTGTGTATATGTACAGTCTAGAATCCAGAATGTAGCCTTTGCCTCCAGAAAATATTCACAGTGCTTCACTTTTTGCACATTGTTTGTTACAGCCTTATTTCAAAATTAAGGTTCCCTTAGAATTGTGCACACAATACTCCAAATTTCTGCAAATTTATTAAAAATATAGCACACGTGTTAACAGACTTTGCCATGACACTCAGTATTGAGCCCAGGTGCATTTTGTTTCCACTGATCATCCTTCAGATGATTCTACATTTTGATTGGATACCTGTGGTAAGTTAATTTGGAAAGGCATACAACTGTTTATATGAAGTCTAAACCAAGCCATGAAGTCTAAGGAATTGTCTGTAGACCTCAGAGACAGAATTGTATCAAGACACAGGTCTGGGGAAAGGTACAGAAAAAATTCTGTTGCTTTGAAACAACAGTGAGTACAGTGGCTTCTATTATCCTTTATACAGAAGAATTTGTAATACAGTAATCTGTAGGCTGCCCTGCCTTACTGACTGATCGTGGTAAAATGACCTTAGTAATGGAGGTGATCAAAAATTCATGGTCACTCTGACAGAGCTCAGTGTTACTGTTAAGAGAGGAGAATCTTCCAGTAGAACAATAGAGCGGTCAGGATGTTGGATGATCACCCCCCACTAATCCCTCCCAAAAGGACTAGATTGAGCACCACCATTCCAGAGAACACAAATAGAAACCCAGTAGATTTGTCAAATCATATTTATTTCTATACAACTGATGTCACAAATGTCATCGACACTATTGACAGATCTGAATGGTTATATGTAGTATCTTATAGTACAGATATATTGCCCACTTGGCCTGTGTGTTGTCTGTGAATTCCTACTGTTGTTTTACCATTATCTTGAGAGGCAGGTGGTCCTGCCCTGGTCAGAGCAGGGTGCTTTCCTGCTTGGCTTCAAGATGAGGTCATAAGCAGGTATCAAGTATCTGTTGTTGCCCTTACAGAGTTCAAGTGTGTGTTTGGGAGGGGGGCAGCCTTTCAAGAGGGCACCAGGTCCTCCTGTAAGACTTGCCTACAACTTGCTGGCCCAAAAAAGAACTAGGGGGAAATAACACAGGGCTGATTCCACACTCTCTTCCACACATTGCCCTTTCTGTTCAGTTGAATTGTTTCATCATCTATTCCTAAGCCCTGCAACATGTACACGACTGTACAAATGATCAGAGATGGGAGAAAAAATATAAGAATAAGATAATCCATCTGTGTACCAAAGGAGAATGTTGGAACCCCTAATGACCTGGTAGGCTACTGGGGCTGGGTATTGTTTGAACATATTTGTATATCAGTACTACTGTTACAATGCTTTCAATTTGATATCAATACAAAAGCAATACCTTTTTTAAAGGATTTTTGTATGGTATCACTGCTCACAATCATGGCTGTTGGGTCACTCCTCACATATTCAACAATTAGTTGGTTCTCCCTTTCTGTGGTTCCTGTAGGTCTCCTAGATCCTTCATGTTGCTGCTGCATGCCTCCTATCCACAGACAGTAATGCCTCGGAGAGCTGTTTTGGGATATACCTAAATAGATCCTTTGTTTTCGGATGATCTATAGCTTCTTAAAAGGAGATGGACAGGGGATGATTCACCTTTTGTGCCTAGACTAAGGAGTCAGTGTTTTTTATTTTTTATTATTTTTATTTATTTTTATACCATTATATTTATATATATATATATATTATATATATATATATATATATATATATATATATATATATATATATATATATATATATATATATATATATTATATTATATATATTTATACCATATATATATAATTATATATTATATATATATATATATATATATATGGTATAAATATATATAAATATATATATATATATGGTATAAATATATATAAATATAATTATATATATATATATATATATATATGGAATAAGTTTTTTATACACTTCTTTGGTGTGTTTGGCATTTGGTTAAGTGAGTGTATGTTCTGGTTTTACTTCTCACCTCAGACATGATATGTTATGTTGATATGTAACTATTTTAATTTCATTTTTTTTTGTTTACACTTTCACCCTTAAACTTTAGTTGACCTTGTGCCAGAGTTCTAGTCTGGGTAGATTCCCTGGGTACCTTGTTTGCAGACTGACAAAATGTTCTTTGGTCAAGGCGACCATAAATGCACTCGAGGGAGGGAGGGAGGGAGAGAGGGAGAAAAGGAGAGTGAGAAGGAGAGAGAGTAGGAGAGAGAGCGAGAGACTGCCTGGCTGTTTGCTTTAATCTGTCTTATCAGTCTCCTGGGACTCCGGCCTTGAAAGATAGGAACAGATGGCATTTTAACCACGCCCACACCAGGGGAAAAATGCTCAATGATGAAAGCAACTTTTCAGTGCCGTGAACATTGTGAAGGAAATTAATGCATTGTTGCCCATGTTTAAAGAGTAAGAAGACATTATATTCAGCATATGTTATGTTGATTATGTGTAGCTAATTTTCAGAGAGTTGATGTCCCATTCTGGACACCTATGTGCCATGCCGCCACTTCCACATCTTGCCGTCAGCACATTTTGGTGACAGATGGAGCAACATCGTAATGCAGTGATTCAGAAAAGGTAGCAATCATTGTCTAGTAACGCCTGTTTTTTTGACATTTTTGAGTAACAAAGACAAAGACAATAAAGAGTTCATGAAATCACACTTCCATCACATCTGTCTTCTGTCTTGGGGTAATGTATTAATGAATATCTTTAGTGAGAATTTACCAATGTATTAGCCTACAATCATGCACTACAGTGCAATAAATCACTTTACACTTTGACTCCTTAACCAAAACAGGTACAGTTTTTTTTGTCTGATTACGTGGGTCATTTAAAATCAAAAAGGTCAATTGAACGACTTGAATTGAACGAACTGAACAACAAAGTTTTAGATTTTTTGCTAATTCACATAATATTCTAAATTCACAAACTAGTCATATAGTTTTAGATCAATCCTTACATTTTTAGTATTAAAATACTCATCCTTAAAATTAATCAAAAAATATTTAGATTTTTAAATGAATATGGCTGCCACACGCAAATGAATCCTTCTGGGATGGCCAAAACTATTGTTTTTGAACTTTTGAATACCTTTGATGAATACTTTGTTCAGCACTTGACTCTGAGGCGGCCTGTCAGATTTGATGGACATATGTTAAAATAAATTCTCAGCAACAATAAGTCCAATCAAGCTGAAATTTTGACATTCTGATGATTCTTGAACCAGATCAGTCATCTGCAAGCTCTAAAGCCTTATGTGTTCATATGACAGAATTCAGAAAATGTGGGTCATAACATAGAAATTAAAAACATGCATGTAATGACAGTATGATGCAAACTTTTCGAAAAAGTACTCTTTAGGAATCAATTTTAGGAATCAGAAGTTTGGAATCTTGGGTATCTTAGGTATCGAGCCTCTACAGCACACAATTAACTACTTAACATTTAATCACAGGCCCCACAGTTTCAGGTCTAAATGGTCAGAAGTGAAGAAATGTTGGGCATGTGAACACAGAAATTTACAAACATATATGTAATGAGTATGATGATGAAAGTATGATTACTTCCAAGTTTGAGCAAGATTGGCAATCATGAGGATTTACAGGTCACAATAACCTGACGGCATATTGAGAAATAGATATAATGAGAAAATATAGATCATATCAAAACAAAATGTATACACATACATGTAATTACACTATGATGTTGACTGCCAAATTTGAGTCTGATTAGACATTTCCCCCTTCATGCAGTTTGTATGTTAGCATCCATAGGACAGATTTAGCTTTTCAGAATGATTCCTCTATAAGGTAGAAATTGAGGACAAACTGCTATTTAAACATTTAACCCTCACTGGCCAATAAAAAAATCATATGTCTACAATGTGTCTGTGGGTTTCTTTTATTTTTTAAAGGTGTGCCACTCTGCCTTTACACGTGTTTTT
Source organism: Acestrorhynchus altus (assembly GCA_034509495.1). Taxonomy (NCBI): domain Eukaryota; kingdom Metazoa; phylum Chordata; class Actinopteri; order Characiformes; family Acestrorhynchidae; genus Acestrorhynchus; species Acestrorhynchus altus. Next base: position 16,405,765 of record CM067523.1, read on the forward strand.
TGACCATATTCCATACTGGATTACTCACTGAAAATTGATGACAAGTTGATGCCTCCTTGCTATTTGTGGCTTCATATGGCTAATTCATATCTACAGAGTGTTGGGAGTATAATGAGTCAGGAGTTTGGAATGCACTGCATTATGGTAATTGTAGTTTAGCTGTAGGAGGACAGAGCTGCACGTGTGTACACATCACTTCTTTTTCTTTCTTTTATTGTTGGACACTGAGCCCTTTGTTTTATGCTCAGGCTGTAATAAATGCTTAGTGTTTAATTGTCATTCAGCTTTAACTACACATTGTCTCCTTTACAGAACTGGTAGAAAGTGATGGAAAAAGTTGGGTCTCCACAGGTGCTGCATTGTACTGCTGCTGTGGTCTTCCATCAAAACTATGCACAATTTTCAAATCATCTTTTTTTCATGCTAATTTTAAGTAATCATATACTCCTATACTGTTGGGTTTTTGGAAACATTTAGAAACCTATTATTTAAGGTTCTGTTGCCACTGTGACTTTTTAAAATGCAGCTTTGAGCTGACCAGTGACTGAAGAAACGACCCATGCAGAAGTGCTAATATTAAGGAAAAGCATTTTATTAGTTAAACTGAAGAAGTTTAGAAATAAAAATAATGAAAAGATATGTTGAAATTTTGATTTTGACATTGGTATTTTTTAGTATCAATGTTATTGATTACATTGAAAACATTGAAAACAGGGTTTGTCAGTCTTACTATGCATATGTGATAGAAGTGCAAATTCAGCTAAACATGGGGAATTTAACATCCTTATCCCCAAGCTAACATGCTAGTCAGTGGAACTGTTTAACTTTAATTCAGAATTCAGTTCATGTATGTGCATACCTTAAAACTTCATTTTGTTTATGTGACCGGTACTGTCATGCTTTGCTGATGAGGCAGTGTCTAAAATCATTTCCATGTCTACTACTACTTGGTAGAATTTCCACTACTTGGCTAAATTTCCTCTCCCTATATAGTGCAATTCTAATGAGGGAGTAGGGATCCATTTCAGTCACAGCCAATGGTTGTAAAAAAGTGACCTACATACAGTACATACACTTTTCATTCTAGTTTTGTTTGCCTTAAAATAGCTATTTAGAGGCAATAGTAATGTTGCAGCCAAGTAGGAAAACCTTGGATGAAGTCTGTCATTTATAGTGGTTTTTATCATTATACTCATGTGCTCATTGTTGCACTTGTCTCTTTTTAGAGCTGGAACCAGATGACAACACATCGTTTTACATCCTGAACGTTGGTCAGCTTCCTTCGCTGACCAGCCAGTCCCTTGGTGTCCAGAGACATGGAGTCCAGCTGCATACACAGCCTCTGCAGCCACTGCTCAAATCCTGTGAGCCCAACTACGACCATCACAATTCCAAATATCCCCTTACTGGAGGTGGGGGAGCTGGGGGAGAGGCAGGGGGAGGTGGCCCACCGAAGGCCTTTGAATGTCCTAGCATCCAGATCACCTCTATTTCCCCAAGCTGCCAGCAAGAGATTGACGCGAGTGAGGATGAAATGAGGAACAAGGGTCCTGATGGTGACTACCATGACCGGCCGCTGTCCCGGGATCACCTTTACCTGCCACTGGATCACTCTTATCGGGATTCGTCACTGAGCCCCAGCCCCTGCAGCAGCTTGTCATCCCGCAGCTGGTTCTCTGATGCTTCGTCGTGCGAATCCATTTCTCATGTCTATGACGATGTAGAATCAGAATTGAATGAAGCTGCGGCACGGTTTACCCTCGGGTCACCCCTGGCATCCCCTGGTTGCTCACCTCAAGGTGGTCCTCTGGAGGAACCGTGGCATCAGCAGCAATCGCAGCAGCATCCAGCTTTCACTCACTTGCTATCTCGCCCGCATACACACTCCCTCTCACCTCGTGGGTCACCTTGCCACTCTCCGCGGACCAGTGTTACTGATGAGAACTGGCTCAGCCCTCGGCCACCCTCACGCCCTTCCTCCCGGCCCACCTCACCGTGTGGCAAGCGACGCCACTCCAGTGCTGATATCTGTTACCCAAGCTCTCCACACCACTCCCCAACTCCTACACCTGGACCTTCACCCCGGGGAAGCATCACAGAGGACACTTGGATCGGGAGTCCCTCCATGGGCATGTCGCCTTTCCAGTGCTGTCCTGCAGACACAGACATCCCCTCTAAGACTAGGAAGACGTCCCAGGACTGCACAGCCATGATGCAGCCTGGGAAAGGTGAGCTTGCGCTAGATGATTCAGGGAACGTGTCCCCGCTTCTGGACTCCCCAGCCGAGGAAGCCATTCACAGCTTGAAGAAGGATGGACAAGGGGAGCAATTTCTTTCCGTACCTTCCCACTTCACTTGGAACAAACCCAAACCAGGACACACACCAATATTCAGGTAATAAAGAAGACTGCAGTACTTATATTAACAAAAATAGCAGTACAGAATCAAAGAAAGTAAAACACAATTACACTTGGGGATGATTTTTTTCTCATTCAATTGGACAAGCAAGGTACAATAACATAATTATAAAATATTATTTTACAAAATATAAACACTGATCATTTTCAGCATTAATGTTCTGGCTTCCAAGAAGAATAACCTACCCAGACACAAGTACTGTGGCAACAAACAAGCACTTAGGTTTACAGCTAAACTAATCAGTCATGATGTTTGTCAAACCTCCCCAACCCCTCCTCGCCTGTTTCACTGTTAGTAGTGGTAAAGAAATAGTACATCCAGAAATATATTTATATATTTATATATATATTTATATATATATATATATCTTTCACACACAAACATGCAGCACTAAAGACCAAATGAGCTTGAGGGGAGAGAGAGCCTCCAAGTTTTTTATCATATTCTTTAAAAACACTTTATAAATGCTATACCATATGTATTACAGTGACTCCTGTACTGCACGCCATCCACTTAAACAGGATTTAATTACACAAATTAAATGAGTTCATTAGGCTCTGACATTATCTACAATATGCTCAGACAAGTTTTGTTGTGCATCAGACCATATTGCCCACCTGTAGGTAAAACAAGGAATTCAGCAAATTTTGTGGGGTTTCAAAAGAAGAGACTAGTAGTAAAAGATAAGATAATTTCTTGTTAGTCCCACAGTGGGGAAATTCATATTGTTACTGCACCAAAGGGATACAGTGCATCTGGAAAGTATTCACACATCAGCAGATTCACTTTTAGCACATTGTTGGATTAAATTAATTTTCCCCTCAGAATTATACACATTTTACCCCGCGATGACGGATAGAGAAGTTTGTTTGATTTTTTTGCAAATTTATTATAAAATAAAACAAAAATATAACATAAGTATAACAAGTTTTCACTGGCTTTTGCCATGACACACAAAATTGAGCCCAGGTACATCTTTCCACTGATTATCCTTCAGATGTTTCTACAGCTTGATTGGACACCTGTGCTAAATTCACTTGATTGGTCATGATTTGGAAAGTCACACTCCTGTTTATATAAGGTCCAATAGTAGCCCTGAAGTCTAAGGAATTATCTAAGAGAAAGGATTGTATTGAGACACAGACACTGGGGAAAGGTACAGAAAAACCTCTGAGGCCTCATAATGGCCTCGATCATCCGTGAATGAAAGAAGTTTAGAACAACCAGTACTCTTCATAGAGCTGGCTGCCCAGCCAGAGTGATAAAGGAAGCACAACCATTTATGCACAGTAAAAGGCACATGACTCCCTGTGTGGAGTTTGCCAAAATGGCCTCTCGGACCATGAGAAACAAAAAAATATAACTTTTTGGATTTAATGCCAAGCATCATATCTGGAGGAAACCAGGCACTATTCATCACCTCCCAATACCATTCCTACAGTGAAGCATGGTGGGGGCAGCATCATGCGGTGAGGATGTTTTTCTGCAGTAGGAACTGGGAAACTAGTCAGGTTTTTGGGCAAAGATGACTGCAGCGATGTACAGAGACATCCTTGATGATGATCTGCTCCTGAGCTCTCTGGACCTTATACTAGGATGAAGGTATGTCTTCCAATAGGACAACAACCTTAAGCACACAGCCAAGATAACAAACAAGTGGCCTATCCAGAGCACAGACTTGAACCTGATTAAACATTTGTTGAGATATCTAAAAATGGCTGTGCACCAATGCTCCCCATCCAATTGATGAAGTTTGAGGTTCTGCCATGAAGAATGGGAGAAAGTTCCCAAAACAGGTGTGCCAAGCTTGTAGCATCATACTCTGAAAGACTTGAGGCCGTAATTGCTGCCAAAGGTGTTTCAACAAATTATTGAATTAATACTTATGTATGTTATAGTTTTGTTTTATTTTTTTATGAAAAGTATATTCATATAGAATAGTAGCAAAAATATAGAATATAGAATAGTATAGTAGCAAGGCATAGCAAGAAATATAGTATAGTGTATTTACAGTAACATTTTAATAATAAACAATTTAAAGAAAAAAATATATAAGAATATATATTGATGATTTACAGATAATTGCATGTGGGGAGATAATATTGCACATTATGCTACACTTAAAAACTAATACTGTGTGGAGTTAAGTGTGTGTGTGTCCATGGTCTGCTGAAAGCAGTGCTGGTTATAGCTAACAGCATCAGGACAAGAACACTCCTTCACACACTTTGGGTGAAGCAGCCTGATACTGAAAGAGCTGCCCAGTGCTGCCAGTGTGTCATGCATGGGGTGGGAGTCATTTTCCAGTACCTGCACTGGGTCTAGGGGGCTTTCCAGGACAGAACTGACCCTCTTTGAGTTTGTTCAGTCTCTTTTAGTCTGCTGTTGTAGTACTGCTGACCCAGCAAGACTACTCCTTGAAAGGTGGTAGTGTGGTCCAAACAAGGACCTCAGTAATGCAACCTGCACTCCAAATGACCTCACTGTCCTCAGAAGTTGTAGTCTGCTCTGGCATCTTTTGTAAAGTGGTGTGTCTGCACCTGCGGAAATCCACTACCAGTTTTTTGCATTTATGCATTTATCTTGAGGTGGTTCTGCAGGCACCAGTCCACAATGTCCTGAATCAGTTCTTTGTACTCACTGTCCTTCATACTTGCGGTCCTCCTCATTATTGATGAGGCTGTTGAATGGAACAACTTCTGGAGGTGACAGGTTGGTGAGCTGCACAAGTAGTCAGCAGGGTGCCAGGACCGTTTCTAGAGGGGCCTGTCCACAACAACATGTTCCAGCTTGTCCTTTAGCAACCCAGCCTAAGGTCAAAGAAGGTGATTCTTCCATTATTGCCAGGCTGTGCCAGGTGAGAAAGAGCACTGTGTAGAAAGATGACGGCATCATCCACACAGACACCAGACTAGGAGGCAAACTTTAGAGGGTCCATGGATGCACTCCATGAGGGCAGAGATGGGTAAGGACCAGCCTCTCCAGTGACTACATCAGATGAGAAGCCTGCGCCACCGGCCTATAGTTGTTTAGATCATTTGAGTTCTGCATTTTCCGCAACTGTGGCACTCTTCTTCACTTCAGGCTCATGTTGAACATGTGCTCAGCTATACTGCAGAGCTTATCTGTAGTGCATGCCACCCAGGCCTACAGCTATCCTTGTCTTGGTTCCTCTTCTGGGAAGTTGTGAAGGGCAGACAGGAGCAGTGGGGCTGACTGCTGAAGTGTGTGAATGGCAGATTGTTTTTCTCCTCTCTGATCTTTTTTCTAAACTCCATCTGCATAGGTTTCAGCTCATTCTTGTTACCTAACCTGAAAGCCCTCTTCTTCTTTTAGGAGAGCCTTTATATCAGGTTTTATCCATGGCTTGTTGTTGAACCACTGGATTGTATTAGTGGGGACATTGTTCTCCACACAGAAGTTGACATAGTCCGTAATGCAGTGAGTGAGACTGTCACTGTCCTCCCCATTACTATCACAATTTTTCCCACAGTGTGGTTTCAGAACAGTCCTGCAAAGCTTCTTCAAACGCCTTAGACCATTTCTTCACTGTGCAGGTCATTGCTGGTTGTCTGTACACAATGGGTTTGTACACAAGCAGAATATTAATTAGATTAATATTCCAAGCGGAACAAGCAGTGAGGAGTTATATGCCTTCTTAATGCTGGCATAAAACAGGTCCAGTGTTGTCTCTTGTGTGGCAGGTTACATACTGGGTGAAGATGGGCAGAGTGGAGGATGGAGAAGCATGATTGAATTTCCAGAGATAAGGATGAGGGCTTGTGGGTGGTGTTTGCTAATGCTGATGAGGCTTGTGATGTCCTACACTCAACTGTGGGCAGACTGCAGACAGGGAAACATATGCAGATGTTATTACGACATTTACCTTAGGAGATAGTGTGGTTTCGTGCTATTCATTATAAAATTCTATTACTTGCATATAAACCTGATGATAAAACTAGATTAAAGAAAATGGAGGATTGTATAAAAGATGTAAAATCTTGGATGTTGCATAACTTCCTACTTCTAAATAGAACGGAGGTCCTCCTTTTGGGTCCTAAAATTGCAAGAAAAAAAATGATCAAACTTAATGTTAAATCTGGCTGATTTCTCAGTTGTACCTAGTTCAGTAGCAAAAGAATGCGGCATCATAATTGATTCAGATAACAGGACAACTTTTCTTCATCTTCGTAATATTTCCAAGTTAAGAAATGCCCTATCCTTGCACAATGCTGAAAACTAGTGCATGGTTTTCTCACCTCAATGCTAGATTATTGCACTGCACTATTGTCAAGTTGTTCAAGCAGGAAACTAAATAGACTTCAGTTAGTTTAAACTGCTGCAACCAGGGCCCTAAATGTGTATAAGTAATTTGACCAGAGGATGACATTTGTACATTTGTATACATTTAACTATAAATGTGTGTGTAGTGGTGGGACATCAGTATAGCACATGGACAAGATAACCATAAATGAGCAAGGAAACCTTAGAACTCACTCACTCACTCACTCACTCACTCACTCACTCACTCACTCACTCACTCACTCACTCACTCACTCACTCACTCACTCACTCACTCACTCACTCACTCACACTCTCTCTCTCTCTCTCTCTCTCTCTCTCTCTCTCTCTCTCTCTCTTTTTTTTTTTATTTTTTATTTATTTATTTATTTTTTATGGCTGTATCTGTGTGCATGCTGTCAGCTCCTCTGCCTGAACAGGCCATGAAAGCTTCAGTCACCCTAGCGCGCTGTGTCTGTTCTGCTTAACCCCAGTCACAGCCATACTTACAACAGTGACATGATATATGATCTGGCCATCTGATCCTGTGGTCTCAGCAAGCAGACCTGCTCTGTGTGTGTGAGCGAGCAGATGGTCTTTGTGGAATTGTTGTATGTTGAAAAAATGTGATAACACATTTTCAATGGGAGACAGGTCTGTTAGTATATGGCTTTTGCTTTACATGGTAGAGTTTTAACTTGCTCTAGTCGATTGAGTGACGAACTTTGCTTCACTGAGGATAGTTTTCTGAAGTGTTAATGCAGTGCTGTCTGAGGGATTGGAGGTCATGGGCATTCCATGTTGGTCGGCCTTTCTGCTTACTTTTTTAAAAATATTTTGTTATTATGGACTGTAGGTGATGAAATGCCTAAATTCATTGCAATTGCACATTAAGAGACGTTTTGTTGGAACATTTGCTCATGCCAATCCTTGCTTGTGAACGACTGAGCCTTTTGGTGATGCATCCTTTTTACCCATTAATGACACTTGCCTTTTTACAATTAACCTGATTGGAACATTCCACAGGTGAACAAGTGTGTTTTGTGCATTCCTCAACTTTCCCGGTCCCAACTTTTTGGAATGTGTTGCAGGCATCAAATTCAAGATGAGTAAAGTCTATACATTTGAACATTAAATATATTTTCTTTGTAGTGTATTCGATTGAATATAGGTTGAAAAGAGTTTACAAATCATTGTGCTCTGTTTTTATGTTTTACACAACATCCCAAATTCACTTGATTTGGGGTTGTAAATGATTACAGGTGTAGTCTGATTAGACACTAGATCTTGGCACAAGAGGGTATAAATGTTCTTTGGGTTATGTCTCTACCAGCTTTGTACATCTAGAGGCTCACATTTTTGTCCATTCTTCTTTGCAAAATAACTCAAGCTCAGTCAGACTGGATGGCCAGCAAGTCTATGAACAGCAATTTTCAAGCCTTCAAGGCTATTCTAACACATGAATATGCTTTGATCTAAATTGATTCCTGCTGGAAGGTGAACATCTGCACCATTCTCAATTCTTTTTCAGCCTCTATCAGGTTTTCCTCCTAGATTGCCCTTTTATTTAGCTTAATCAATCTTCCCATCAACCCTGACCTGCTTCCCTGTCTCTGCTAAAGAAAAGCATCCCCACAGCAAGATGCTGCTACCATGTTTCATGCTGGGGATCAAATCAAATCAAATCAACATTTATTTGTATAGCGCTCTTTACAGGTGACTTTGTCACAGAGCTGATTTACAGGAACAAAGGATAAGAGAGAGAGATCCCCTAGTAAGTAAGCCAAAGGGCAATAGTGGCAAGGAAAAACTCCCTCAGAGCTGGAGGAAGAAACCTTGGGAGGAACTAGGCTCACAAGTGGGAGGACCCGTCCTCCTCTCCTCTGGGATGATGTTAGTTTTCTGCCATATGTAGCATTTTGCATTTACAGGCCAAAAAACTTTGGTCTCATCTGACTAGAGCACATCCTTCCATGCTTGACAGATTCTCCCACCTGAGCTGTGGATCTCTCCAGATCCTCCAAAGTTACCATGGGTCTCATGGCTTCTTTTCTAATTAGTGCTCTTTTTACCTTGGCTGTAAGTTTAGGTGGTTGGTGTGGCACAATGGATAAAACCACCAGTGAGCAACCACACCATTTTGGAGACTGGGGTTCGATTCCCAGTCTGGACAACTATGCTGTGCTGCACCAATAAGAGTCCTTGGGCAAGACTCCTAACACTTCTCTGGCCCTTGTCTGTAACCTTGTAAGTCGGTCTGGATGCCACATCTTGGTAGGTTTGTAGTTGTGCCATACTCTTTCCTTTTATGGATGATTGATCCATGATATGTTCATAGCTTGGGATTTTTTATGTAATCTTTGCTTTACATTTTATCCCTGCCCTGTCTCTAGTTCCTTGGTTTGATCACTTTTTGTTAGTTTGTGAGTGTAATGTGAATGTGTTCAAGGCACTGTAGTATATAACGTCAGCTTAATTTAGTTGTTAATAATTTGACCTCACAAGGGCTATATTTCCACTCACAAGATCAAGGGCCATCATGCCTTTAAAATGGTATGCGCACAAAGCCTTCATTGAGCATATGTCAGAAACGTGCCACTTTTTTGTTTCTGCTTCCTCCTGCCTTTTATCTTTTCCTATATTAAAAATTGTCTCACCCCAATCTGAGTACAATTTGAAGGTGTCATCAAAAATTTTTTTTTTCCATTTTGGTGAAATTATTTTGGTTGCTGAACATGAGGTACATCATTAAAGCCATCAGTTACATTGAGCTGCAAGCTAATGGACTCACTAGTGCAGTGAAATCCTGAGTGCTTAAGAGGCCTGGAATCCAAACAATGCTGCTGTTCAGAGAACACAACAGCAAACAAGTGGCTGCAGCTGTTATAAGAGAAGGGACGTTTTCAGATTAGTAAATGGTAAGTGTATGAATGTGGAAGTGTGTGTGTGTGCTGATCAGGTGTGTGTGTGTGTGTATGTGCATACGTGCGTGCGTGTGTGTGTATTGGCTTTGGCCTGTGTTTGGCTTTATTCTGGCATGCTGTGAAACGTGGGCACCGTTGATGCTGCTGTTTCAGTGGCCAGCAAATCTTACCACTTTTTCCTCTGTGCATAAATCCTACCAAAATGAGTCCTCTATTTCAAAGTTTGGAGACATTCTGACATACTCTCACACAGTCTCTACAGGTAGAAGCAACTGCATACACTAGCCAAACACTCTGTGACCCCAGACCAACTTAACTGATGCACTTCCAAACTCTCCAGATGTAACAGTAGGATGACAAATGAGCATGAACTGGAAAACCTAATGACGAACAAAGGTTTAATATTCATATTATTTGATATTAATTAATTGAAATTCACCTTTTTTAATTTCAGCCATAGTGCTCTTTGTTGTAGAGCTTCAAAAAACTATTTCACATTTGTTGTTTCTGGGTGGAGGAGTTGAGTGGAGCTGTCTGTAAGATCAGGGAGTTTGTAGCACCTCAGTGTTTTCCAGTGTACCTTACCTCTCCGAAAAAGAAATCTTATAGAGGTCAGGTTGGTTATTTCACCAAAGATCCCGTACTTCACCTGCTAAGTATAAACCTGTTAGTTAATAGATTTAACCTTTTAGCTCTTGTAAAGTAGTGCTAGCTAACTGTAACTTGAGCTAGCTAACTATAGCCTTGTAAGCAAGCAGCTGGCTTCCATCCTGTCGAAGTAACTCTAACTGCTAAGTAAGCAAACTTTGAGCCATTCAGCTCAATTAAACAGCAGTTGGCTGCTGTTGGTTTTTTTCTTGGTTGTTTCCCAGTAATAGCTCACCTGTGCTAGCACTTCCTCATTCACTAAATTTGAAAGTGCATTTAAATAGGAGAAAAGTCTACTGACCACACAACCACTCATTCTAAATGAACCCAAGCAATGTTTGCAGGCTGCTTTGTTATAGACATGTTCATGAATCAACTTGGAACTTCCACTACAGAATCAGTGTCTTGAACAAACTTCAGCAGCGCATTGCTCTGTTTGAGTGCTCATCAGAAGGTTGTATGTACTAGATGGTTAAAGCTGCTTGTCACAAAAAATTGTCTACTGAGCATGGAGATCTGTAGGATATCCTCAAACATCTAAATTGTTGCATGCACACTGTGAAATATCAAGCAAAATTAACTATTATTAGTTAGGTAAGCGCTGGAGTGTAATAACAGAAAATATGATTAAATTTGTAACCTTTCAAAACTGAATAAAAAAACAGTTAACAGGTTTAGAGGTTGTGGTCTACACATCTCGCAACTCACATCTCGTAAACTTGTGTATTTTCTACACTTGTACATGCAATTTCATTGGCTGAATTTGTGAAGCGATATTGCAGTGCTATGTGGAATACACTGTTAGTGAAAGCTAGAAGTTGTTATACACTGCTTTGATGAAAACATCTGGTGATCTTTTCAGCTGTGATAAAGGTCTATTGTTGAAACTGTTGATTATTTCAATCATTAAAGTACTAAATAACTTATTTAAAAAAAAACAAGTTATCAGTTTGATGTCATTTATGCATGTGTTAGCTAACAGTGAAAACAAAATTCCATCCATCCATACATCCATCCATCTTCCTCCACTTATCAGCACACTTGTCCTCCCAGTACCTGTCGGCTGCGTCGGAAGACCCAGAGGCCAACATGGCCCGATAGGTCTTCTTCAGCTTGATGGCTACTTCCGGTGTCCACCACCGGGTTCGGGGATTGCCGCCACTGCAGGCTCCGGCTACCTTATGCCAACAGCTCTGGACAGCCGCGTCAACGGTGGAGGCTGAGAACATGGTCCACTCGGACTCAATATCCCCAGCCTCCCCAGGTAGCTGTGAGAAGTTCTCCTGGAGGTGGGAGTTGAAAGCTTTTCTGACAGAGGGCTCAGCCAGATGTTCCCAGCAGACCCAAACAATACGTTTAGGCCTGCCAGGTCTCTCCAGCCTACCCCTCTGCCAGCAGATCCAACTCACCACCAGGTAGTGATCGGTTCACAGCTCTGCCCCTCTCTTCATCCGAGTGTCCAAGACATAGGGCCGGAGATCAGATGAGACGATAACAAAGTTGATCATTGATCTCCGGCCTAGGGCATCCTGGTTCCAAATGCACCTATGGACACCCCTATGCTCGAACATGGTGTTCGTTATGGATAATCTGTAACTAGTACAGACATCCAACACCAGAACTCTGCTCGGGTTCTGATCGGGGAGGCCGTTCCTCCCAATCACCCCTCTCCAGGTGTCCCTGTCATCGCCCACGTGGGGGCGATTACCATATTTACAAAATCACTATTTCAATGAATTATTCCAGCTAAAATAAGATGAGTATAACTGGGTCCATCACAAGCATGCTCGCTTTGTTGAAAGACATGATGAAAAACCATAATGCTTTTATCCTTATGCTCTACTTTTTCATTGGAGCTCTGCATCCCATTGAGCCCTAAATACCACAAGTTGTGTGTTTTTGTGTGTTTGCCATTGCCTCTTTTTTTGTAATAACAGTAAATACATGAGTCACATGGCATATGATATCGTTATGGAAGGCCTTTGGCTTCTTAAATATGTAATTACTTGATGTGTACATTCTATAAGAAGTTGAAAGTGCAAGTGCTTAAAGTGATGAAAGTGATGGTTATCAAAAATTGCCAAACTATTTTTTTACTTATTGTTGAATGTGGAGACTTCACATTCAAGATTTAGACTAGAAAAGACAAAAAAAGTTGCAGTTTGGTGTCTATAAGTTGAGAATCAAACAAAATATGACATTGTATAATATAGCTTATTACTGTATCAAAATGTATTTAGAAATTCAGGCGGTCTCAATTCTTTGGCTGATTTTGCCTCTTGGATCCATGCCAATCTCTAAAACTGCTTGTCATAGCAGCCCAAAATTTGAAATTATTTGTTCAGAGCCAAATTTACCAACATCTCAGGTAATAAAAACTGCTTTATTATATTGGATTTTAATAACAGGAGCTTCTAAAAACAGTTATAAATTTTATAAAAGTATGATTTCAACAATTAATTACTCTCAGATGTTTCACTGCCCTACAAGATAACCACTACTGTTAGAAAGATTAGGTTCAGCAGTTTCTAACTGTATGTAATTTGTGCCAGTGTGTCAAGGAATTCCTGACTTACAAAGCTGAGAACACAAGGTGTGATTCTGCCCTCACAGTGAGGGCTGAGGGCCGAAAGGACTATGGGATTTGTTAATGTAAAAATGAAAGTCAAAGTGTATTCTACACTGTTATGGTTAAACTTTGGTGTCTGTTAGGTGACTGTTAGTTGCAAATTGATTAGATGATTAGTCATTGCACCCATACTTTTTTTCTGCTCAGATGTTAAATATTTAGACATTGTACTTTTGTAATGTTTTACTTTTCAAAGAAAAAACCCTGCAAGTTTCACTACAAAGAGTGTAATTAATCCTGTTTAACTGGATGTAGTGCAGCCAATATTGAATAAAAAAATTATGGTGGTCAGTATGGAAGCTTTTTTTTTTTTTTTTTTTTTTTTTTTTTTTTTTTTAACGAATCTGCTGCTACTAAAGCATTTTGTCTGTCTGTTGATATTGTATA
>CM067523.1:16421551-16546551 GCA_034509495.1 Acestrorhynchus altus
ATCTATCTATCTATCTATCTATCTATCTATCTATCTATCTATCTATCGATCTATCTAACGAACTCCCTGAAGGGTCATATTTAGTACATCTGTCTATCTTATCTTATCTTATCTTATCTTATCTTATCTTATCTTATCTTATCTTATCTTATCTTATCTTATCTTATCTTATCTTATCTTATCTATCTATCTATCTATCTATCTATCTATCTATCTGTATCTATATATATATATCTTACCTATCTTATCTATCTATCATGTATACTAGATATATGCATACAAATGACTGACATTTTTGTTTGGTAGTTTAGTTTCAGTAGTTTATATATTATGTTGTTCATTTCACTGGGACTGCTAGCATGTTGTTTGACTAAAGAATAGTTTTTTGCACTTATGTTTGATGAGAAAATATTATTTAACATATAATACTGTTTTGTCTACTTCACACCATGCACTGAACTGCATGTTCAAATCCAAGCGGTGTTATTTTAATATTTGCACATTAAAATAAAATCATAGAACATTTGTGACTCATACAATAGTTATTTCATATTAGAGGTCAACAAACACAACAGATAAATTGACACATATAAATTGAATTTCACTGGTGTTGGCTCTGGACTGTAACAAATGACTGTTTTGACAGTCTAATAATCATTTGATTATTAAAATGAATATTTGATTATTCTGATTAATTTTCCTGTTTCCTTAACATTTAATACACATTTAAATGTTTTGTAAAGAAGAAGGAATAAAATAGAATGGATGAAAATAATTTTAATATTTTAATATATTTTTCAGATCAGCAAAAAAGGGCATCCAAATTGAAGTCATTTAGTGGCTTTTATTTTGACATTTTGTGAGTGGACCTTTGTTTTATAGCCAGCAAACTGATGGATTTGTTGGGTGGGACTTCATGTTGGGTTCTCTGGCTATGTAATGATTTTATCCACACACTATGTTGACCTAGGCATGCATGTCTGCATGTGTTCATTGCAGCTCTGTATTCAGACTGATGTAATCCTTACTGTAAAGAAGTAAAGAAAGTAAAGAAATCCATTCATTTCCCTCAGACCAAATGAAAGCATTGACTTCCATACCTGCCTGTCTCCTTTCCTTTCTCTTGACTCCACCTGGAGCTCTGTGTATGTACTTATTTACGAATGTGCAGAATTTGTTAGTCACAAAATGTAAGACTAGTTAGGAGCTATCTGTTAGCTTGTATTACTAATGACAGAAAGGCAAAGAAATTGCCCCTTTGTCCCGACATAACCAAAACAATGGTATCTCTCTGACATTTTATAGAATAACATTATATAAGAACTTTCCAGCTTCTCAGTTGACAACATCTTTATTTAATCTGAACAAGAGTAAATTCTCAATCTTGAAGTCCAAAACCATCAAACTCCAAAGACTGACTCCAAAGACAAACTCCAAAGACTGAGTAAGCTAAAAAGACAGAAATATCTGGGTAGCATAGTTCAAACAATCAAAAACAAGCTTAGTCCAATCATATTTAACATTATTCTGATGCCCAGTTTAACTCTTTAGACTTCTCAGTAACACTATTAGTTTTTCTAATACAACATAATGTGCAATACTTATTCCATCTCAATGTGTAATTGTCTGTAATTTATCTGTATATATTTTTTAATTGTTTATTAATTATTATGTTAATATTGTAGATACTATACTGTACAGGTGCTGGTCATAGTTAGAATTTCAAAAAGTTGATTTATTTCAGTAATTCCATTCAAAAAGTGAAACTTGTATATTATATTCATTTATTACACACAGACTGATATATTTCCCATGCTTATTTCTGTTAATTTTGGTGATTATAACTGACAACTAATGAAAATCCCAAATTCGGTATCTCAGAAAATTAGAATATTACTTAAGACCAATACAAAAAAGGATTTTTAGAAATATTGGCCAACTGAAAAGTATGACTATGAAAATTACGAGCATGTACAGCACTCAATATTTAGTTGGGGCTCCTTTGGCCTGGATTACTGCAGCAATGCGGCATGGCATGGAGTCAATCAGTCTGTGGCTCTGCTCAGGTGTTATGAGAGCCCAGATTGCTCTGATTGTGGCCTTCAGCTCTTCTGAATTGTTGGGTCTGGTGTAACACATCTTCCTCTTCCCAGATCAAACGAATTTTCTGGCCAATTAAGAACAGGGATACCATGGACCTTAAACCAGGTACTGGTAGCTTTGGCACTGTGTGCAGGTGCCAAGTCCTGTTGGAAAATGAAATCTGCATCTCCATAAAGTTGGTCAGCAGCAGGAGCATGAAGTGCTCTAAAACTTATTGGTAGACGGCTGCTAAACGTCCAGGTAGATTGCTATGTTGACCTTGGACCTCAGAAAACACAATGGACCAACACCAGCAGATGGCATGGCAACCCAAACCATCACTGACTGTGGAAAGTTTACATTGGACCTCAAGTAACGTGGATTCTGTGCCTCTCCTTTCTTCCTCCAGACTCTGGGACCATGATTCCCAAAGGAAATTCAAAATTTACTTTCATCAACGAACGTAACTTTAGACCATTCAGTAGCAGTCCTGTCCCTTTAGCCCAGGTGAGATTCTTCTGATGCTGTTTCTTGTTCAAGTGGCTTGAAGCACTGATTCCAGCTGCAGTTTACTCTTTGTGAATCTCCCCCACATTTTTTAATGGGTTTTGTGTCACAATGCTCACCAGGGTGCGGTTATCCCTATTGCTTGTACGCTGTTTTTCTACCACATCTTTTCATTCCCTTTGCCTCTCTGTTAATGTGCTTGGACACAGAGCTCTGTGAACGGCCAGCCTCTATAACAATAACCTTTGTGTCTTGCCCACCTTGTGCAAGGTGTCAATGGTCGTCTTTTATACAACTGTCAAGTCTTCCCCATGATTTTGTAGCCTACAGAACTAGACTGAGAGACCATTTAAAGGCCTTTGCAGGTGTTTTGAGTTAAATAGCTGATTAGAGTGTGGCACCAGGTGTCTTCAATATAATTGTAAACTTTTTACAATATTCTAATTTTCTCATTAATTTGGGATTTTCATTAGTTGTCAGTTATAATCATCAACATTAAAAGAAATAAACATTTGAAATATATATCTATGTGAAATTGTAACTATAATTCACATTGTGAATGTCCTAACTGATGGACTAATAAAGTCTCTTCTTAAGGTCAATACAGTAATTAAGTCAATAACTGAAGAAGTAAATAACTACCGGATCAAGCGAACTGAATAAAACAAATACTAAAAAAAATAAATTGGTCCTGGGTTTGTTGTTTCATTTGCTATTTTTGATTTAAGTATATTAATGAAGATGTCATGTGAAAAACTTGGAACATACCATTAAAACCTTTGACTTTTTTAAACATATGAAATATGACAAGAATGGATTATAAACTTCTTGGATATATTAGCTTCCCAAATTAATCACTTCAGCTAGGAGTAGCACATTTCTGTATTGCTCAATTGATTGAAAACCCCCATTCTGAGCACTCCAGAATGCCTCATCAGATAAATTTTTTAAGTACATTACAGAGTGTAATTTACAGGTACATGCTGACCTGTAGAGATGGTGGTCACACTGGTGTAAAGTGAGGAACAGTAGTGTCCTCCTGTGTAATTTGATATTGTAGATCAGATAGGTATCCTTACAAAGGAGCTCTCTGACTGCAGTGCTCTCAAAGAGAAAGGGTGGTGTGGTGGTAGAGAGAGCAAGACTTTGAGAGAGTTTGTGAGGCAGCTTGGAACCTGACAACTGGTTTGTAAATATTTCATGGACCAACAGGGTGTTGGTTCTTTATGTTTCGGCCATAGTCTTCAGCTGCATAATGGAACCGTGTGACAACCTGGCATCAGGTGAATTAAAGCAAGCTGGGAAATTGTAGCATATGATGCGATGTACAGATGGCATAGCTGTTCATGGATCAGTATTTTGAGCTCTTGCACTTTGTTGCAGTGCAGGTAAAGAATAGTGGTAGGTCTGCTTCTGAGCATAACTTCAGAAGCACAGTTACAGACAGACTGTGTTTTAGACTGAAACTGATCTTTCATCAGCCCCCCCCCCCCAACACACACACACACACACACACACACACACACACACACACACACACACACACACACACTGCCTTTTGTCTGCTGTGTGTAATTAATTCACCTTCATACTGGGTTTTCTGACCTATTTTAGGCTTCTGTCTGGTAAATTACACAGTTTTGAGCTAGATATAAGGTATTAGGTTTGCATTCACTTTGTAAGCTTTGGCAGTACATATGTAGAAATAAATGTGAACAAATAGCAGTATAGTGATATAAATATGAATTAATATTGCAGTAAATATGAATGAATATAGCAGTATGTAAGAATGTAGCAGTATGTCAGTAAATATATAGCTCTAAATATGAAATATATAGCAGTATGTACATAGCTGTAATTATAAAGTATATTGCAGAAAATGTGAACTATATGTAGCGGTAGATACTATATACAGTACATCTAGAAAATTTTTACAGTGCTTCACTTTTTGCACATTTTGTTACAACCTTATTCCAACATGGATTAAATAATTTTTTTCCATCAAATTGTACACACAGTAGAATTTTTTTCAAATTTGTTAAAAATAAAAACACAAGGGCCCCGAATGGTGTAGCGGGCTAAGGTGCTACCACTATGATCCTGGGGTTGCAGGTTTGAATCCAGATTCATGCTGCTCACCATCGGCAGCCGGGGTCCAGAGGGAGAGAAATTGGCTTGCTCTCCCTCTGGGGGGTGGGTAGATGGCGCTCTTCCCCACATCACATAAGTGGGCTGCTGGTTGGCACAGGTGTCTGTGACCCGCGTTCTCCTACAAGTGCGATGGCTGCCCAGCAATGATACAAATTGCGGCAGTTCGAAAGCTGGCATCCTGTCATATGACTCGGAGGAAATGTGGACGATTTCTCCCCCCTGACGCTGAAAGCAGACACGTGATGTGGGAGACAACTTAGGGGTTGGGTAATTGGCATGTCTAAATTAGTAGGGGCAAAAATGGGAAAAAATGGCATAAACAGTAAATTAAAAAAAAACAAAAAACACAAAAATATAATGTACATAAGTATTCAGTCTTTGTCTTGCCCCTCACAGGTACATCTTTCCACTGATCATCCTTCAGATGTTTCTACAGCTTGATTGGCGTACACTTGTGGTAAATTCAGTTGATTGGACATGTTTAAAAAGGCACACACCTTTTTATATAAGGTCCCATAGTAGACAAGTCATGAGGTCTAAGGAATTGGCCTCCAAGAGAAGATTTTATTGAGACCTACATCTGGGGATGGGAAAAGAACAATCCCAATCAGCGTAGTGACCTCCATCATCTGTAAATAGAGCTGGCCACCCGGCCAAACTGCCTTAGTCAGTAGGTGTCCAAGAACCCAATGGTTACTCTGGCAGAACTTTAAAGTTGCTCTATGGAGAGATGAGAACATTACAGAAGGCTTGGCAAACCTTACATTTGGAGTTTGCCAAAAGGCACCTAGAGCACTCTCAGACCATGAGAAACAAAAGATTGAACTTTATTGGACTGAATGCCAAGCATCATGTCTGGAGGAACCCAGGCAAGGCTCATCACCTAGCCAATACCATTGCTACAGTGAAGCATGGTAGTGGCTGCATCATGCTGTATGGATGTTGTTTGGGAGACTAGTAAGAGTTGAGGGGAAAAATGACTGCAGCGATGTACAGAGACATTAATTTAACCTGCTCTAGAACTCTCCGGACCTCAGACTAGGATGAAGGTTTATCTTCCAACAGGACAATGACCCTAATTACACAGCCTTCGGGACAACTCTGAATGTCATTGAGTGGCCCAACCAGAGCCCAGATTTGAACCCAATTGAACGTCTAGAGACATTTAAAAATGGCTGTGCACTGATGGTCACTATGCAATCTGGAGCTTGAGAAAAAGGAGCTTGAGAGGTTTTTGCAGAGAAAAATGTGAAAAACCTCCCAAAAACACATGTGCCAAGCTTGTGACATCGTACTCAAAAAGACTTGGGGCTGTAATAAAGGGTGTCAATACTTTTTGTACGTTATATTCTTTATAAATTTTACCTTTTAGCTTGTGCCTTTTGAGGTAGTCTGTTGTGGATTTTGAGGTGTGATTAGGATTGAAGAAGCCATCCTATTTTCAACTTCAGCTTTTTGGCATATGACATGTTTGCTTCCAGAATTTGCTGGAATTTTATTGAATCCATTCTTCCCTCTATCCATGAAATGTTCCTAGTGCCAATGGCTACAACCCCAAATCACGATTGATTCACCTAGTTGGAAAGGTGTTCTTTTCATGAAATTATGAGCCCTTTATTCTCCAGACAAACCTTTGGTTATTGGGACCTAAGAGTTCTATTTTAACCTCATTAGTCCACAGGACTGAAGTTGAATTGATTCTTCCATAAAGGTCATATTTGTGCAAGTGTCACTGAACGGTAGAACAATGGACAACAGTTCCAGAGTCTGCTGATTCTTCCTGAAGGTCTTTTGCAGTCAAGTGGGGGTTCTGATTTGCAAATTTTTCTTGGTCTTCCACACCTTATCTTGACCTTTATTGTTCCAAATAACTGCAATTTCTTAATTGAATTTCTATAATGGCAACCTGAAAAAGCTTTTTCTTATAATGTTCCCTATTTTGTGGGCTTCAACCTTGGCTTCATCCATTTTTATTTTCAGAGTGCTAGGCACTTGCTTAGAAGGACCCTTTTCTTTTAACTGTAGTCCTTGCATTAAATCCATTGTGTGTGCCATGTATTTATTTGTGTGAGTCAGTGCTGGTGGGCTGCCAGTCTTGAGTGTTCTGACCATCAGTTCCCACATTTACATCTGTCCAGTATCACACCCAGTGATGAGGGCATGCGTGTGTAATTGTTTGTTTGTGTATATGACTGTGTTTTCAGGGCGTATGAGTGGGTGCACGTGTGTTTACTAAACACCTATCTGCATGCTTTCTCTTGTCCCCAGCGCTCCATTTGCCCACCACTTCAGTTAGCTGCCTGTGGGTTTTTCTGATTGCAGAGCTGATTCAGTGTTATTATAAAAACAGCAACACATTGATCAGGTTCAGGATAAACAGGCCCTAGCGACAAGAACTTGGTTGGGTATGTGCTGATTTGCTTTTAGTCTTCTGTACTGTAATGCAGCAGGGTAAATTGAACTGATGGCAAAATTGAGTTGGAAGACATAATAATAATTTGCAGTACAACAGAGTCTTAAGCTGTGTATCCTGGCCTGATGCATAGAGTTATTTGGGGTTGTGATGTCCTTAAATAACACCAGTCCCTCCATTTGTCCCACATGCAAACAAATACACATACAGTCAGCAGCAATATCAGTACCATTCTCAGACTTTTCTGTGTTCTTGCTTACATAGTTGGTAAAACAACTCCTATTCAAATGAATTAGCCCATATTAGTATCTGGAGCATGTGAGAGGTAGTGTGCATGATTCTAAAATAAGCACACTGGCACAAATCGGCTGCTGCTTCACCTTGCTTTTATATTTGTTTTCAAACTGTTTTGTATTATTCATGTGTTTGTTTTGATGTTTCCATGCTGAAAGTAACTTTTCCACATGGCTCAGAAATTTTCTACACTGCAAATATGAGGCTTCCCAAGACACCCACCAGACTGACTCTGAACACCTTGTTTCCTGGACCTGCCACCAGTGACTTGACATTTCTGGAGTGATCCTACATCTCAGATGTTTTTCCAGGCTGGCTGTTGGAGAGATTGTACATTGTGGCTTGGGTCTTTTCCCTGACATACCAAAATGGTGGCTTCAGTTTTTCACATGCATGCCTTGTGAAACTGAGCATCCCAATTTGGATGTTTTCCTGGACTTGCAATTGGCTCTGATGTTCTCCCAGGAATTTGTCTACATCATAGCGCCAGGGTTTTTCTCTCTCTTGTGATGCCATAATTAGTGTACATTGACTTCAAATCCTGAAGCCATACATTTCTTTATTAATTTATAAAAAAAGTTAATCAAATTTTATCAGTTGTGCTCTCTTGGGCTCCAGTGGCTGATGGTGAAGCTGATACACTTTATTTATTGTAACATATTTTAAAATGTTTGCATCCTTTTTGATTTTCATTTTGAATGCTGAGCCAAGGATCTGCACTGTTTATTATTTTAGTGACAAAAGTCCACCCATCTATGTGTAAACCTGTATCTGAATTTAGTTTTACAAAGTTAAGCCCTATTCAGAAGAGATTAGTTTAACATTTGCAGCTGGGATAAAGTTATTTTTACAGGAGGTTATCCGGTGGTGAGGAGGTGATTTTAGCTTTGAATATGCCAGTCATTTTTAAGAACTGTGCTCTCACAACAGTAATGAATACTTTAACTTCTTTTAAACGGACCATAAAAATATCAAGTTATACTAATCCAATGCAAATCAATATGGACCAATATTCCTATTCTCTGGAAATCCAATCATTCTTTAAATAAGACTGGGCAGTTTATAGATATATCTATATGTAAATATGGGGCAGTTCAAAAACCACTTTTAGAAGCTCTTATCAATGTAGACTTGTTCCATTTTATTTTTTCTGTTCATTAGTGTGTAGTGTCTATTGTCTGTGTTTCTTACATACAGTTATGCACATAAAGCACAGAATGAAATGAAGGGCTACATATTATAGGCATATTTTTTAGCATAGTTTGGCTAAAAACAAGACACTACATTTATTTTTAATAATAGCACTAGCTCACTAGCTCAAAGCAGGGTCTGTTTCTGCATCAGTCTTATCTAAAGCTCACTTCTGTCCAAGAACTAGGTCATTGGAGGGTGGGGAAAGGTGGACCCAAGAACTCTAGGCCCAGTACGATTGAGGGTGCCCTACAAGGAAAAAAGCGGGGCCATAATGGATCGATTGCTTAATTCAACAGTGGTATCAGATAAGTTTGGCTACAAAAATGGTTTATGTTTTAGTAGCAGAACTTAAAAAGTTATTCCAGAGCTGGGGGGCTTTGATGAAGCCTTCTGAATTCTGGGAACTAGTAGGAAGCTAGCTCTCTGTGACCTGAGTAGTCCTGATGGCCTGTAAAGGGAAATTAGAATTGGACATACTCAGGGCGAGCCCATGTAGGGGTTTATATGCAAGTAAGCCTGCTGTAATGTCTTTTCAGAAGATCTCTGTCCTGGCACAGCCAATACATTAGAACAGAAGAAAACCTTTTGACCTTTTAGCTGTGTGTGTGTGTGAGTGGGTGAATACATTTGTCTTTCAGCTTAATTCCTATGCATTCTTATACAGCTCTATTCTGACATGCTCTAGGTTGTGGTTGTGAACCACCACTCCTGCTTCACTATTCAACTCAGAGGAGAGGGCTTTGTGCTCGTTGACACACATCTGTGTTCACAGGAATGTGTGTATTTGTGTGCACATTTACTCTGAGAGTAGTAGGGAGGTGTATTGCAATAATGACCTTTTTTACTCTTTTGTAGATTTCTCTTAGAGTGTCTTCTGATTGAAATTCTGTGTCTGTTTGGATGTATTTGCTGAAATAAGGCCAGGTCAGTCTTTAACCATGGGTTTACACATTAGAGAATTTGCATGAAGCTTAAAAGTTCAAAGCATACAACTCACAACACCACACACACACACACACACACACACACACACACACACACACACACACACACACACACACACACAATCTTTACATTAAGAGAAAGTTAATTACACTCATCTCTTACAAACAAGGTTTATGGGACTTTGGGGAAACCAGATGTGGAACCCAAAGAACCCTGTAAATTTAAACTACTTTTTAGTTATAAAACATTGTTAGATTTGTGGGGAGTACACGCTTAAGCGTCATGGAAACATGACGTAAATTATGAATTGTACTTTTGTTGTAAGGTTGTTGACCAAGACAAATATTGGGCTCATCATATCTGCTCTGGAATGTGTGCCATTGATCTTAGGACTTGGCTGAGAGGTTGATGCAAGTCAATGTCATTTGCTGTTCTAATGATATGGCAGGAACAGAAGTCTCTTCTCTCTAACCAAGATCTCTGGTTTCTCTGCTAGAACTTGGAAATCCATCAAATACCCAAATCTGCCTTCAGCAATGAGACCAGTGCCACACGTGACACTCTTTCTGTGCCAAAACCACCAGAATCATGGTGCCTTGAGTTAGCAGCAGATGAAGATGCTGCAGTCCATGGGTCAGAAATTAAGAGTGACATTGATTCAGACTTTGAACTATGTATATCTTGAGAGTCTCATCTCATAACACAATCAGATCTAAATTATTTGGTCAGAGACTTGTCAAAAGCAAATGCAGTTGCTGGGTTCAAGACTACAAGGATGGTATTTGTTGTCACCTGGTACAAATGTGTGTCATTTTGGAGCCGCAAAGAAGACTTCAAAATGTTTTTTCACAGGAAGATAACCTGTAGTTATGCACTGATATATACACAAAATCAATGTGTCCTTCACAGCCCCTGAGCTTAAGGCCATACTGCAAAAGTCTCACTTTTGTTATTCTCACCATTACTTCTTATTTGATCTCCTTTCACCACAAGTTTCAGTATGTGGATGCTTACCTCAGTTCCTCAGTTCTTCTCAATTTTCTGAAAAATTGTACATTCTTTCACTACCGCTCTTAGAGTTTGATGATTTCCCTGATCCAAGACTCCAGTTAAACTTGGCTAGAGCTGGGAAATCAGGTAAAACTGTAGAGGATACTATATAGGTTCACACTAGCCATCGGCAGGCTCTCACACAGCACAAAATTAACAGGTTTTTTTTTTTTATCAAAATGGACAGAAGTCATGAAACTCATAAACAGATAAATATACAGAACATTTACTGCCAAGATCAGCCATCATGAACTGTATACCTCTGCCAGTCTCATTATTATTTGTATATTGAATTAACTTGTGCAAACAAACAAAATGATTGGCTCATTAGTCAGCATTCAGCAGTCATTGTAAAGAATTGATCAATGAAAATGAAGCCTTGTCACTAGACTGTAATACTACTACTACTACTACTACTACTACTACTGCTACTGCTTTGGTACTACTGCTAGACTCTGTTACGCACTACTTGTGAGGTCAACTTTAAGCTAAATAGGGTATGCACGTGATTTCATAGCTGAGTGGATCAGTTATTACTGTCTCATATCTCATGTTTCTCAAAAATGTCTACATGATCCAGCCAATCAGACATTATATTTGTTTTCAACTGTCTACCACAATCACCACAGATTTTCAAGGAAGCAAACAATTTGTGAAAAGTTGTTGTACAGTCAGGTGTAAAATAGTACTTAAAAGAATGTATAGTTTTTTGCAGTTATTCTTGGAAATGGTTGACATTTTACAGAATCCACATGGATTACATTCTTTCCAGAGTCTTTACCAGATAGTGAACGTCTCCAACAACCTTTTAGACAGTTTTATTGAGAATAAAGCAAGAAATGTGTAGATGTGGTCCCTCGGTCAATTCACTTCTGTTGCCTGTACGTGTGCACCTCATTTTGACATGATCTTTGTATATAAACTTTCATCCCAAATACCATCCCATGCCCGGAATTAGGCATGGAGCCAATAGTTTTGTTTGTTTATCTGCTCCACAAAGTCTTATTCAATTTACAGTACTTCCTTACAGGGACTAGACAAGCTGTGTGTGCATTTCTACATCTGTGTCAGTAATGGTGAATTTTAAAGTAGCTGAGTGCATTCATTAGAGGTGATTTCCCCAAACATTCCATTTTATATATATATAGTATTTAAACCTATTTTAGACCAGTCTTGACATATAACCAGTGCATATTAACTGCACAGTAACAAGTAGCTAATTGGATGTCAGCCTGTTTTGCATATTTTCATGTTTCTTTCTTGTTTTTCTTCTCAAGTGCCACAAAGGTAGTAGGTAGCTGAAGGTAGTAAGTAAAGCTGCCATAACAGCAGGTGTTGGGCTGTGTCGTACAGTAGCCAGACAAACACAAGCAAAACAAAGTGACACTGTTTACTCTCAGTGTTTGGACTGGCCTGATTCACAGGACAGATCTAGGAGGTAGCCTCCATATTGTTCCCTTTGTGTGTGTGTGTCTCTCTCTCTCTCTCTCCCCCTCTCCCTCCCTCCCTTCCTCCCTCCCTCCTTCAGGGTTAATCTTACAAGGGGCAAACCATAATCAGCACACCTGTTGCTAGGAGACATGTAAGTACTGACCCTATCTGGCTTAGCCATCCGTGTGTGTGTGTGTGTGTGTGTGTGTGTGTGTGTGTGTGTGTGTGTGTGTGTGTGTGTGTGTGTGTGTGTGTGTGTGTTCTGAGCCAGTTAAAACACACATACACAAAGCCTACCAGTGTTGGCATATACATACAAAAACCATGTGCCCTCCACAGCCCCTGAGCCATACTGCAAAAGCCTCACTTTTGTTATTCTCACCATTTATTCTTATTTGAACTTCTTTCAAGTGTCAGTATGTGGATGCTTACCTCAGTTCTTCAGTTCTTCTAAATTTTTTTAAGAATGTACAATTATTCAGAAAATTAAGGTGTTCTTTGATTGGTCCTGGAGAACAGGATCTTTTACTACCGCTCTTAGAGTTTGATGATTTCCCTGATCCAACACCCCAGTTAAACCTGGCTAGAGCTGGGAAACTGTAGAGGATACTATATAGGTTCACACTTGCAATCGGCAGGCTCACACACAGCACACAATTAACAGGGTTTTGTTTAAATCAAAATGGACAGAAGTCATGAAACTCAACAGATAAATTTACAGAACATTTACTGCCAAGATCAGCCATCATGAACTGTATACCTCCGCCAGTCTCATATTATTGTTTGTATATTGAGTTAACTTGTGCAAACAAACAAAATGATTGGCTCTCATCATTCAGCAATCACTGTAAAGAATTGATCAATGAAAATGAAGCCTTGTCACTAGACTGTAATACTACTACTGCTAGACTCTGTTACTCACTACTTGTGAGGTCAACTTTAAGCTAAATAGGGAATGCACATGATTTCATACCTGAGTGGATCTGTTATTACTGTTTTGTGTCATGTTTGTTGGATTTTGGTGCAATATGTTTGGCCAAGTCACGCCACAGACTGTCCAGGACCTCACTGATGTCCTGATCCAGATCTGGATGCCTCAGGACACTATCTTCTTTCTCATCAGGAGCATGCCCAGATATCGCAGGGAGTGCATACAGGCAGGCATGGAGGGCATACACTGTATTGTGTTGCTGTAATGAAATTCACAGAGATTGGATGTTTTCAGTATTTTATTTTGATTTATGGCATGAATTTGACTATATCTTTAAAGATTTTTATGATGAATCTTTCATTCATCAATATTCGATGTGTGAATAAAATGTTCCAGTAAGTATTTTTGAGCAGTGTGTAACATCTTCATTTACATTTATATGCTGTGGAAATGTAAAGTTTTGTCCACATAAAAAACCCCACAACCATTACGATTAACCTTCTCTTGTGTTCTGTACAAAGATAGCTGGTGAGACAGCATTTGCTAGCTAGTTCCAATGCAACTAGCCGCTAGTTCCAAAACAATCCAACTGATGAACTTTTGTGCCATTTCCGAACTGTGTGTGTTAGAGCAGGGAAACTGTACAATCAGGGCAGTGGACCAGGGTCATTGGCTTAGTGTATTTCCCCAGCATTGAACAGAAAAATACCAGGGAACTTGATTCCTGGCAACATATTAATGTCCATGGACCAATGGTTCTTCAATAATTTGACTGGATCACTGAGGCGTCCAACTGTCTTTAATTTGACTGGATAATTGCTTGTTTCACTCCTGTTTCGGCCAATCAGTTGGACTGGTGGTGTTCATGTGGGAATGGGACATCAGTGCATACCCTCTATATGGCCACTACCTGACACTACCTGAATAGCTGTCACCAACCTTAACCCTAACCTTAATCTTAGCAGATTGTTAGGAGACTTCACTGGCATTTTACATAGTAGACTAGTATATTGTTTTAATCACAGTTTAATGACACACTATGCTAGGTGTGCTCATATTGCAGAGTCCTTATTGTATTTAGTAGGATTTAGGATCCAAGTTGATGAAGTTTAAAAAAATGTTTATACTGATTTCTTGGTGCAACTGTCTCTATTGTCTAGGGAACACTTTATACTAGATTATATTAAATTGCTAGATTTTGGAGCAATGCTGTGAGGATTAGATTGCATCCAGCGAGAAAAGTATTAGTGAGATCAAGATGTTGGATGGTCACCTCATCCCCAACACATGCCAAAATATTGGATAGGGCACTATCATTGCAGAGAACACAGTTCCACTGCTCAACAGCTCAATGCCGGGGGCTTGATACCCCTCAAGCCCATGTCTGGCATTAGGCATGGTGTCAATAGGTTCATGTTTTTCTGCTCCAGTGAGTGCTATTCTGTTGGCAATTGTTCTATAGACAAGCTGTGTGTGCATTGACACACATAGTGTTCCTTCTTGCAAAGTTAAAATTTCTGGAGTCTAGAAAGTACACTAAAAAGCAGTTACTCCTCTTTCTTCTGTCTCCTCATTGACTGATCAAGGACCATCATTTAAAGGCTACATGTACACAAACTACATATAATGTGGCTTTTTCTGACAGATTTAAACTGTGTAACTGGTTTCTCATGTTTTGACACCATTCCAACTCCCAAGTATTCTTTGTGAATTTCTGGCTCATTTTTAATCTGATACATGAGTTTATCCATTCACCGATGCACATCATTTTAGATATGTTATTCCATCTCTTGAATAGAAATACACTGTTGTTTTGACCTCTTTTATTTATTCATTTTTTATAATAATTGTGAGTTATATAATAATAACTCACAATAACACCCAACCAAAAATCTTTGTACTGACAACCATCAAACTGCATGTACTCCATCAGGGCAGGTAACCGAGCTTTACACCACAGTCCTCTATTTGTCTTTTTTTTATCCTTCATGAGTATAAGAGGCTACCTTTGTGTAGTGTACCTCTTGGTTAGAGACCATTGACTCATCAAGCTAGATGCTATCCCTGCTACACTACTACTCTCTGTTACACTTCTACTCTGCCTTCTACACTACAGCTTTTTTCTGCTACAATGCTACTCTTCCTGCTACACTGCAACTGTCTCTGCTACACTACAGTTTCTACTACACTACAACTTTCTGCTAAACTGCTACTCTTTCTGCTACACTAGTACACTTAATGCTGCACTACTACTCTCCCTACTACACTGCTACTGTGCTACTCTCTCTGCTACACTACTACTTGTCCTGCTACTCTACTACTCTGTCTGCTACAATAGTACTTTCTGCTACACTGCTACTCTCTCCACTACACTGCTACTCTCTCCACTACACTGCTACTCTCTCAAATAAATTGCCCAAATACCAGTGATGAAATGTAATCAAATAAAATTTCAATTGGAAAGTCTGGATTGACGTATGTAATGAATATGATGCCCGACATCGTTAAAGGCAGAAACAAAATTCATCTGACCAAAGAACAGCATTTCCAGTCATCAACATTCCTGCTTGCAGTTTTCCTGCAGATATTGGTTTTAAAAGAACTGTGTTGACTTTTTGAAGCATTTCTTGTCTGGAACGTGCATCCAGATTTTTAACATTCATTTTTTGTTCTTGACTGTTTACATAATTATTGAACTCAAGCGAGTATGCAGTTCCATAGCATTTACACCTGTGTTTATGTTGAGTGCACTGAAACACACTTATTTTTACATACTATCAGTGAAATTGTCTGAGGAACAAAACTGTCAGATCTCATATCTGTATAACAAAAACTATTAATAGTATAAATTTAAATAGTTTGTTTAAGTTGGGTGTCTGTAGCAGTGAAATGTGTGTGTGTGTGTGTATATATTGGAGAAGGAGACAGGGACTGGGAGGATGCAGCCCGAGGATGTATTTGATGTCGATCTGATGCAGACCAAACATGAGGACAGGCATGCACACATGCCTCACACATACCTCACACATGCGCACACACACACACACACACACACACACACACACACACACACACACACACACACACGCACACACACACACGCACACACACACGCACACCACACACAGAGCTTATACAGCAGGAATTCACACTACAGTAAATGGCACTGTGTGTGTATTGACCATTTTTAAATGAACAGCTGCCCAACCTCCCAGATCTGTCTCTCACTCACTCACTCTTTTTCTCTCTCTCAAACACACACACACACACACACACACACACACACACACACACACACACACACACACACACACACACACACAAACATCATACCCACACAAGCATATTATGTAAACACGGTGGTGCTAAACAGAGCTCTCTCAGTGTCCAGTTAACAGAGTGTTACACTGTGACAGCACGTTATGGGGCCAGAGGCCACTACTTTGTGTGTGTGTGTGTGCGTGCGTGCGTGTGACCTTGAGCATGTAACCTCCCCTCCCCCTCAAGCACAAGAATATACACACACATTCACACTCAAACATGCACACACACGCTCCGGCTGCCTCTCGCCATAGCAACTACAGAGCAACACAGAGAAACAAGTCAGCAGTGTGTGTGTGTGTGTGTGTGTGTGTGTGTGTGTGTGGTGTGGGGGGGATGAAGGGAATGAAAGAGTGCTTAAAAATGAAGGAGAAAAAGAGTGGTGAAGTGCTCAGGTGTAATGAATGGAGAGGACCTGACTGATCACTGTCAAGACATGTAACTTTTAATTGTTGTGCTTGTTAAACAGCTCGTCTCATGTTTTTCTATATATTAGTGCATCTCAGAAAATTAGTATATTGTGAAATTCATTCCTGTTCATGATTTCATTCAAAAAGTCAGACTTTATATTCATCATATATTTAAATTCAGGTTTGATTAAGTTACAGATTAGTACAAAAATGAAGAGCCTGACATATTTTAAATGTAATGAAAATGAAATGAGTTTTTGTAAATAAATGCAAAATAAAAAAAAATCATATTGTGAAATGTAGATGTACTAATGTAATTGTAGTTGTAAGGCAAAATCATTTTATTTCCATTTTTGCTATTTCTCATTTTTAAGTTAATATGAATCTGAGAGTTGTTCTTTACATTGCGTCAAATTGGCTTAAATACTAATCTTGTTATATAAATGTTTTGTTACATTTACTTCCCTTAAAATATCTGAAGTTTTTTCCTGCTTCTGTAAAGTTATTGTACACTGGAGTTGCAGCAGTATATTGGTTTTAGGTATACAGTGGTATATACATTGATTAGACAGAATAGTATGACTATCTCCTTTTTACTATCATTGTCCATTCTGTCAGCTCCATTTTACTATGTAGGAGCTTTTTGTATCTCTATAATTAGTCTGTAGTCCATCAGTTTCTCTGCATACTTGACAGATAAAACAGATTGACCTCCTTTTACACTGTTCCACCACAGTGCAGGTGTTATGTGGGTAGTGAGTCATTCTTTTCATTTGCAGTGACACTGACATGGCGGTATTTTGTTATGCTGGTATGAGTGGAGCAGACACAGTAGTGAGCAATGTCCACTCACTGTCCACCCTATTAGACACTCTTTCCTAGGTGCTCCACCTTGTAAATGTAAAGTCAGTGAGAAAAGCTCATCTCTTGCTACCCACAGGATATTGTTGGTTGGATATTTCTGGTTGGTAGACTGTTCTCAGTTCAGCTCCATCTGATCCACTCATACCAGTGAAACACACATTAACAAACTACCACCAACATGTCAGTGTCACTGCAGTACTGAAAATGACCCACCACCCACATGATACATGCTCTGTGGTGGTCCTGTTGGGTCCTGACCATTGAAGAACATTTACATTTACATTTATATTTGCGGCATTTAGCAGACGCCCTTATCCAGGGCGACTTACAAAAGTCTAATACAGACTAATAGTCTAACAGACTAATAAAGTATGCGAATAAACAGAAACAAGTAGGCTGTCTTAATGTTACAGTGGACCAATGTACATCTTTCAATGTATAACTATAGTAAAGAAAAAACTCACACCTGATTTTATTTTTTTAAGGGTGATATATACACACACACACACACACACACACACACACACACACACACACACACACACACACACACACACCGTATTTTCCGGACTATAAGCTGCACTGGAATATAAGCCGCACCCGCAAAGTAAAAAAAAAAGAACCTGGAAAATTACGTATGTAAGAAGAAATAGCTGCACCTCATTATAAGCTGCATGGTTTAAAGCCTGGAAAAAAAGGAGCAGCTTATAGTCTGGAAAATACTGTATATCATCATGCCAGGTGACTGTACTTTCCTTCATCTCATGTGGCAGCAAGAGACACACACATATACATGCAGTGAATGAAAACAACAACAAAATTGTAACCTGCATTACCTGCAACACCAAAATAAGCCAAGGAGGATGTCCCAAATATTCAAAGTGACAGATTTCATAGGACACTTAGAAACACTATCACCCTGCTGAATTTTTCTAATTTGAAGAAGCTAGCAAAAAGGCTAAAGGTACAGTGGCTAAGATATGTGCTTTTGTGACATTTAAAAGGGAATGTTTGATGTTCCACAAAATTACTGGCCAATATGTGTCTGTGTTTCTCATTCCAACATGCTCATTCTCCCTCTGTTCGTACTGGAACTGAGCAACAGATGCAGCCCACACCATACACCTTTATTTAGCCTTCAATGTGTAACACTATACAGAGGTGCTATTTCTACCTCAGTTAACTTAGTCCAACAGTGGGGCATGTGACTGCTTTAATGTCACCAGTTTAATATAACCTAGGATGGGAGGAGTGAGGAAGGTATGAGGAGGGATGGTAATGGGGGTGCAGATACAACCCTACACACAACCCACACAGATATGTATTAGAGTTGTTTTTGAAGTATTTGGACAATGGAATTTTTATCTAATTGTGTAAAAAAACCCCACACTTTACACATTTAAATGATGCAATGGAATTATATATTCACCATATACCAGCCATAACATTAATACCCTACCTCACTAATATTAAGTAGGTCCCCCTTGTGCCACCACAACATCTTATGGCATGGACATAAGACACAAGATCTCTTATGAACACAAGACCTCTGATGGTGCCCTGTGAGGTGGAACCTACATGAGCATCAATTAGCCTTGGGTGCCCATGTTCCTGTGGGCAGGGGGTTCATAGTTGTTATCCCTTGTTACTCTTTCGATCGGTACTGATCCACTGCATACTGGGAACACATTAATATTCTGGTCCAGTCATCAACAATATCATTTCATCAAGGTCATCATTAACTCTGAAAAGGTACAGAGATGTAATTAGTTTGATGTTTAGATGTATAGAGAATGTAAACATTACCAGAGTGTGGCGAGTGACTCCAGCAGATCTGACTATAACAGCCTAACTAATGAGAGAAGGCAATGTAAACATGGGAGCATCCTGAAACATTGACATCTAACTGCTCCACCGTCACAAACCAGAGTGATCGTGAGAAGGAGTCAGACGGCAGCACCAACATCCCAGTTTACCATAAATCCCTATGTCCATGAACCCCTGGATCTGCAGTCTCTAACTAAGCTAAAACATTAATTACCAAATGCTACATTCAACGTATTAAGCCTAGACTTTTTGTCCGAGTCCCAAAAATGATCTGGAAGGTTATTCCAGAGCTGGGGGGCTTTGCGAGAAAAGGCTCTTCCCCTTGCTGAATTCTGGGAACCAGTAGGAAGCCAGCACCCTGTGAGGATTAGATCTTGCATGTATTTGGGAGCAAGCCCATGTAGGGCTTCATATGTAAGTAAAAGAATTTTATAATCAATATGGCATTTGACTGGCAGCCAGTGCAATGCTGATAGTATTGGACTGAAGTGGTCAAATTTTCTAGTTTTAGGTAGGAATCCAGATTTTTTCATATATATGATTCTTGTGCAGGTATGTGCACAGTGTTTGGGACACAGCTTTTTCTAAAATCTTAGATATAAATTATAAATTAGAAATAGGTTTGTAATTAGACAGATTTAGATTTGCTTTCTTGTGGTTTAATAACTGCTACTTTAAAATCTTTAGGTATGTGTTGTAAACTAAGAGAAGAGTTTACTATTGCTAAGAGAGGCTTGATTATAGCTGGCAGCCCTTCTTTAATTAGGTTTGATGGGATTGAGTCTAGAGAGCAGATGGCAGAATTTGCAGAGTAAATAATTTCCTTCTATATCTATATTTTGTTCTATATCAGCCTCACCAGATGACAAACTGTTTGGGATTATTATTATAGGTTTAATTTTCTGTCTAATATGTTCTATTGTATGATTGTAAAAGTCCATATAGGTATTGCTAGTGAATGGAATTGTGTACCTGCCTGAATTTTTGTAATTTTTGAGATCACACCGAAGATTATTGGGATTGTGATTATTGGGATTAAGTGGGATTATTTGTTTTTTTTTTCGATCAGCAAGTTTAAATGAGTGAGTTCTAGGGAGAGCCCTTCTGTACTCAATAAGGCTGTCCTTCTAAGCTGAGTGGAATACTTCCAGCTTGGTTGATCACTATTTTCATTCTAATCTTCATGCTGACTGTTGAAATGTTCGGGTCTGAGTGTTGTACCTTGGGACGTTGTCTTGATTTTTTATATTTAAGTGATGCTAGACTGTCCAAAGTTATTCTGTAAACAGTTGGTTAATCTGTCTAGTTCCACCGGATCTGTT
The DNA here is from genome assembly GCA_034509495.1 of Acestrorhynchus altus. Lineage (NCBI taxonomy): Eukaryota > Metazoa > Chordata > Actinopteri > Characiformes > Acestrorhynchidae > Acestrorhynchus > Acestrorhynchus altus. Next base: position 16,442,294 of record CM067523.1, read on the forward strand.
GAATAGTAATCTAGGGTTGATAAATCTGTGAGGTTTTCAATAATTTGTTGGGCTGTAGTTGATCTTATTAAACACTTCATGCAGTAGCAAGGGGATGTACATACATTTTGGCTAAGCTGTAGCTCAAAAATAATTAAATAATAAATTAAATCCTTTTAATTGGATTATCTACCTCAAAGTGAATGTTAAAATCTCTTACAATTATTACTGTATCACCGCACACTGCTATGTCTGCTGCAAATTCACTAAATGCTGTTAAAAACTGTGAGTAGGGCCCTGGTGTTCTATAAACATTAATTACCGACAGTGCGTTCTTGTTTGTGGCTGGATTAGTTATGTTAATAGTGAGAATTTCAAAGGAAGTGAAGGTGTTATAGTGTATCTGATTAATTTCTAAAATATTTTGGTAAATTGAACAGACTCCATCTCCTCTTCCTGATAGTCTTGGGCTGTGTGCATAATTATAACCTACAGGAATGGCTTCAGTCAGTGCCAGGCATTCATCAGGTCTAATCCTAGTTTTATTGAAGCACAAAACATTGAGCGTCTGATCATTTATAATTTCATTCACAATGACTGCCTTTGAATTGAGTCATCTGATACTGAGTAGACTAAACTTTAAATTTGAGATGTTACATTTACAATTTGGATATGAAGTCTGGATATTGATTAAGTTTTTAAGACAGGCTGTTTTAGTTTTTCTGTGTTTAGCTTTAATTCGGGGCACAGACGCAGTCAAATCAAATCATCAAGCATCAGGCATCCTCTGGGCCAGTTTAATCACATCTTGAATATTATCTTTAGTCACTTCACTCTGACAATGACAGCTTTCATTGCCCCCTACATGGATAACTATCCTCAAATATTTCCTATTTGCTAACTTAAGATGGCCGCTAACGTCTGGTGCCCTGGCTCCCAGTAAACAGCTAACTGTGACCATTGGTGCCCCTAAAGGACTAGCTATTTTCATGTGTCGGACAATAGAATCTCCTACAACCAGAGTTCTTTAAACAAGTTCCTCAACAGGTGCTTCGCTGAGTGGGGCAAACCTGTTTGAATGGGGGGAAGTGGTGTTTGAGTGGGTTAGCATTGGCCTTAGTCTTACCTTTCTGACTTTGCTGCTGAAACGTCACCCATTCACCCCGCTGTGAGGACTCTGCAGCCAGAATCGAGGGGATGCTGTCTCTCCCTAAGGCACCCGGGGCTGCTGATACTGACTCTAACTCTCTGTCCTTCAATAAACCCCAGATACACCTATAACTTCTCCACCTTTTCCAACAGGGAACTAATAATCTGACATTTAGCACAAACACTATCATAATCACTAGAGCTGGAAAAGGGGTTTCAATTAAACATGCCACACTCTGAGCAAGCAGAGATGTGGTTAAACAGGTACTCACTGCTTCTGTGTAGAATAAAGAACTTACACCAAACAGCAAACAAACTTAGCAGGACCAAACAGCTACTCCACTTTCTGAAGGTTGCAGAAAAATCTGAAAAGGATCTAAAATGGTTAATGAGAGAAGGAGTTTCACAAGTTGCACCAAACAGCAAACAAGCTTAGCAAGAGCAAACAGCTACACCTGCTAACTTAGAAAACAGTACTAGCAAACAGCTATTCCACAGCTACAACAGATACTTAGCAAGCAGGATGCACTGAGTCTTCACTTGCTACCTCATATATCCACCCCTTGACTGGAGCCAGAGTAGATAATCCATGATTTTTACTTAATAATTTTAATTGACTGACTGCTGTATACATATAGAAATGTATAGATAGTCTGAATTTTTGTTTTGCAATCACATTATGACCACTTCCTTGTTTCTACTCACACTGTTCATTTTTATCAGCATCACTGACCACACAGATACACTTTTTATTATAATTTGACTGCTGTGAATTTGTTTCTCTGCATACCTTGCTAGCCTTGTTTCACCCTGTTCTTTAATATTCAGGACCCCACACGACTACCACAGAGCAGGTATTATGTGGGTGGTGGGTCAATCTCAGCACTTCAGTGACACTGACTAGGTGGTGGTGTGTTACTGTGTTGCACTGATATGAGTGGATCAGACAGTAGAGCCACACACCTCTACCATGACCTACCACTCACATAATACTTGCTCTGTGGTACTAAACATAGAAGAAAAGAGCAATCTCCTTGATCCCAAGGAGGATCAAATGTGCAAGTTGTACACAAAATGTACAGTGAGAGAGATTATGATGATATAAACTGAGAAAGCAAATCAATGGTTAGATAGAGATGAAAAAAGACGCAAGAAGCAACCAAAGGACATGCAGAAGGGCATGACAGTAAGTAGTGACAAAAAATGGCGAGACCTGTAAAGCCTCTTACAGGATCAGGCTGTTGCTGGGCTGGAAGGCAGAGGCCAACAGAATGGCTTAACTTCAGTGAAAAGATTTGCTTCCAGGAAGGCCAAGTCTCTCTTCTGTGTGGACTTGCTTTAAAGGTCAGCAGTCAAGGTAGGGGCTGCCCTCTGACTAAAAGGAAGGCTAAACAGCACTCAGAGGCTCCACTAAATCTTCTGCTTTCTGAGAAAGCACTCCTAGAAAGAGTCTGAGATGATTGGCCTCGACCTGCTGTTTATTTCCTAGAATTGACCCCAACATTTAGTTCAGGTTCAGTTTTAGGGAAATAGTTATTTAGTGATTCGTGGCATTTACCAGTCAACTATTTGATTATTTTGATCAGATTAATTATTAATTCATATTTTTATTATACAAAGACTGTTTGCAAAGTACACAATAAATGGACAAAAGAATCGCAAGTTCTTTATTTGGACACTTACAATTAAAGACAATTAACACTTATTTTTGCACTTACAATTTTGCCCAAGAAAGAAAAAAGGAAAATATTAACATATAAGTATTTTTTAACTATTAATATACCCTGTCACAATACGTTTTTTGTATTTGCACTATACAATAAATTGTCCCAGAAATAAGTGCAATAAATATATAATCGTGAATTATTTAAGTCATCGATTATAATGACAAAATAATAGTGTGATAATGCGATTTTACCGTTTTAAATAACAGTGCACTTTAAATTATTTGGAATATGGAGTTGATCAATATTTAGGTCAACACAAAAAATCAGGTTATGTCCATATATTGTATAAATTCATAATATAATTATTATGACAGGCCTACCATACACTAAAGTTGATGTATGGTATTGTGCAGTAGTCTTAGACACCTAATTATATTTACTCATTTATCTTGGCAATAAGATTAGTTTTGCTTGTAAAAACACGACCATTAAATAGACCCAAAACATAAATACAATAATTTTGAAGAAAGTAGTTTAGATCTTGTTCCAAAGCTTAGTTTCAGAGTTTTCCTGGATGCCTCCAGCCAGTGTAAATCACAAGTAAATCACCACTTATTACTTGGATTGTTGATGTGTAACTACATAGTTATTGGAAACGCTTAATTTGCAATTGGACCAAAAGTGGAAATGCTAATTATGGCAAGACAATGCAACTAAGAAACTCATTTTGATAGTGATGTACAATATGACAAATCTTAGTATAATAGTATCTTAGTACCTTAGTATTATAAAAAGTATAATTTTAAACTAATACTAACAACGCAACATATTTTATATTTGAACAGTAACAATCTAACTGTTGATCTGTCATATATGCTATAATATATAAGCCTTCAAACTTTGAACTTGAGTAACGTTTATTAACAGATGCCTAAATATTACAAGCAAAAAATACAAGTTGCTCAATTAAATTATAATTCATTTTAAGGACATAGTTGGAATAACCCAACTATTAATAGTTTGTTTTAAGACATGATCAGACCTCTGATGTTCTCTTACCCCTCTCCTCTATTTAGATCTTCCTCCAAGTTGTCTAGGTTCATCAACAAGATTTCAGTTGAGTTAAGATCAGGAGACTGACTAGGCGACTATAACAAAAACCAGGCCTCACTCACTCACTCACTCACTCACTCACTCACTCACTCACTCACACACACACACACACACACACACACACACACACACACACACACACACACACACACACACACACACACACACACACACACGCTGTTTATGCGGAAAATGGATAACCACCAAGGGTGGCACTCCCAGTGTGCAAGCATTTCAGAATATACCAGCTAAGTGCTAAACTAAATCCAGCTTGTAGAGAAGATAAATCTTTCTGCAATCACAAGTTCTTTCAAAAATGTTATTAATTAAAATAGGTATTATGTTAAAATAGCTCATATTTTCAGAAAGCCAGTTTTCTAACAAAAATATTAAATTAACAAAAATATATTTCTATAACAAAAAGTACTATTACAGTATAGGTAAGTTTTATAATTTGTGTGTGTATGTGTATAAAATCTTAATAATAATGTATACAACACTTGAATATCTCAATAGCAGTTAACAAGCTAAATGGAGCCAATTTGAGGTAGAATGTGAACTTGATGTAGTGAGCAATTTATAAATAACATTAAGTACTTTGTTAGTTATAAAGGTTTTCAGGAAACACTTGTAATTTTAAGAAAGTAGCATAATAAAAGAGAAATCCACCCATGAGTTGTTAAAACCTAATATCATTTTAACTACTCAGGTAATATATGTGAATCAGAAACAATAATGCATTTTTAATATAATACGTAACATAATTATTATTGTTGTTGTTGTTGTTTATCAAAATTATTATTGTTGCTTCTGATTCATCTTTACTTCTAACGAGTTGCATGCTGAGCAAAGACAGTACAATGAAAATGAGAGGTAAGCTCATGTGGGGTATTAATTTTTAACATGATTTAACTTGTTTATCTTTTGTCTAAATTTACATGATTTCCAACATAACAAACAGCTGAAATTCCACTAGTTCATCTAACCCATTTATCTAGTAAACAGTGTTTACTGTGATCTTTGTGAACCTAGTGAGCTTGCAACATAGGCAGCTAACTGAAACACATCAACACATATCTTAGATAAACAAGGATATTTATTTATAATTATAATTATAAAAGTCCAAATAAAGTTAAGAAAAGTTATTGGTGTATTTATAGGGAATATATCTAAATAAGAGATATATTTAAAAAAAACAAACAAACAAACAAACAATAAACTAAAAACTACAACTATTAAGCTACGGAACAAATGATGTGCTGAGGTCTGACCTGTACTGCATAACCTGGGGCCCATGAGATGGTTAGTTCAAGTCCCAGGCCATCATGGACAAGCGTTGTATGCATCTTCTGGATAGTATTACAGGCATTTGTGAAGTCAAAGAAATTGATTCTCACTGTGGTGTTGTTCTGGTCCAGATGGGAGTATGCCTCCTGCAGTAGCTAGATTAATGCATCATCCACACCAACATGCTATTGATAAACTGCAGGGGGTCCAGAAAAAGGCTGAACTGAAGTCTGAGATGTAGCAGCACCAGCCTTTACAGGACCTTCATGATGTTGGAAGTGAAGGTTACTGGTCTGAAGCTGTTGAAAGAAGAGACATACAGGATGTTTTCCACCACATAGGCACTTGCTCTTGCTTCAGACTTAAATAGACGCTGAAAAATCTCACTCAGCTGAGTGGCTCAGACCTTCACTACTCTTGGGCTGATTCTATCTGGCCCAGCCACATTGGCCAGTTTTATCTAAAAAGGTAAAGAGACAGCTGGAGAAGTTGTCACCTCTAAAGGGCAAGGGGGGTCTTTGGACAATGATGGTGAGGGGAGAGGCTGTAAGTAGGAGTGCTGAGACAGCATAGGTCGTGAGGGAGTAAGGCTACAGCTGTTGGAATTGGGTGAACGTGCTGAAATTGTAAAAAAAAAAAAAAAAAAAAAAAAAAAAAGATGTAAACTCACAGCTAAGAGTCTTCACAGTAACGTGCGCTGGATGATATCACCTGTTGTTTACGAACAATGTGATCCCTGCATTCCTCTGTTTACCTGTCCGTTTAGCATCTCTGTCACTCATTACGGTCTGAAAGCTAGGAAATCAAGACATTTGAGACTGGAATATCCACATGAAGGAATGTTTCTGTAAGGCACATCAGACTGGGGTCACAGTACTCCCTTTGTATATCAGTCAGTGTGCTCAGCTCGTCTTTCTTGTTGACCAGAGATCTTGTTTCCCATGATTATGGAGGGAACAAAGGATTTGTAGTGTCATCTTTTTGCTTTGGTTTTGAGTCCAACTCTGCATCCTCTGAACAGTCTCCAGAATTCTTCAGGAATGCGAACAACAGCAGAGACACAGTGTGGATCAGATTTCCTGAGCTCCAGTAGCTTGATATGTATGTGCAGTGAGCAGTACAGCTATCTTCTTTATTCTCCATTCCTTGTCAGAAAAGTTCTAACTATAAACAAAAAACTTATTTGACTAAACAGAAAGAAAGCTCTCTATAAGTGAAGGAGTAAGGTTAAGAGAGTTAAATATACAACAACAAAAAAAACTAAGGAAAGTAAAACACCTAATATAGGTTAAAAATGTCCCTCACAGGACAGAGCTGCTGTAATCAGCACCCACTTAACATGGCATCGGAACCGGAAGGGCCAATGAAATAAAGTGCACCCCATGGGATTTGAGCCAGGGGTGTTGATAGACTAATGCTCTGTCACTGCACCACTGTGGCTGTTGTAAATAGGGCATTTAAAGGCTCACAAATTGGGATTTAATTCTAGAGTGTTCCAGTATGTAATGATTGTGTAATGATTATGCTGCATATGTGTAGGATTTTATTCAGTTGAAAGCAAGTGGATTTGTTCTTAGCTAGATTACTCGTTGACACTTGAAGATTTGTTTAGTCATTGTGGCACTCCACTAGTTACATATGGTATGTCTTGCTGTTTGGTGTGATGCGTACATCAACATAACATACTCTGTCTCTATGTTAATCTATGTTATGAAGTCTTAAAATACTGGCATATTGCTGCCTGCACAGTATGGGTCTTGGGTTCTGTTTCCATGGATTGGTCCTATTATCCAATGCCCAATCCAGCTAATTTTGTTAATATTGAGACCAGTATCTGATCCTAGTATTCAATCCCTAATTTTCAATTCTGTGACTTCTTTTTGACCTAATTTGAATATGGCTGTTGCTCTTTACAACAGAAATGCTCCAGAATTATTTGTAAAAAATATTCTACATAGACTTCCATTTAAATATAGGGTTGGGTAGTTTGGATTTGGGTAGACTGGATTTATGTCCTGCCAATGCTAAATGTTTGGTACAAGCATAAAACTTTGAGGGCAGTGGTGAGCAGAAATGGGAAAAGCAGAGAGAGCATGCATGTGAACCAGGGATTAATTGCCAAATGTTAAGCAAAATACTGTGAGAATACGCAGCTTGTTTAGTCTTTCACACTGTTTTTTCAATACATGGACATTTATATTTTGTAATCCAACACAAGACAAAACAGAAAAAAGTGCTTTTAGGTAATAGATTCATATTGATTTGAATATGAATGGTACTCAACCCTCCTGAAATGTAAGGTTTTATTCTTTTCCTTTGAAGTTTTGGAAATATGAGGTTGATGGGTTTCTTGTTGTTGTTTACCTCACAGTATCAAAACCAGCCTTTATTTAAAAGCTTCAGCTTTGATAGTCAAGAAAGTCAAAGCTTTGAGTGATTTAACTTCCTTTTTTGGGGAGTTTGAGGAGCAGACCACAATAATTTACTAGTATGGTATACGGGGGCCTCCTTTTGCAGCCAATACAGCATCAATTTGTCTTGGGAATGATATTTTTTGGATACAGTCCGGTTTAGCATCCAAACATCCCTTTCAGACAGCTTCCTCTTGCGTCCTGTTGGATGTGGTTTGTCGTCCTTGGTGGTATGCTGACATTACTCTGGATACCGTGGCTCTCGATACATCACAAAGACTTGCTGTCTTGGTCACAGATGCGCCAGCAAGACATGCCCCAACAATTTGTCCTCTTTTGAACTCTGGTATGTCCCCCATAATGTTGTGTGCATTGCAATATTTTGAGCAAAACTGGTAATTGAACCTTCACACTCTGCTCTTACTGGTGCAATGTGCAATTAATGAAGATTGGCCACCATTGGCTGCTCCAATTTAGCCATGAAACCTCCCACACTAAAATGACACGTGTTTCAGTTTCATTTTCTAACCCCTGTATGTATGCCTGTGTACAGGAATCACAGGTACCACCAACCATGTCCTCTTTTCCTCTTGCCATCTTTCTAGATAATAATCCTTCCAATTCAAAACATGGCTCAGTGTTATGAACATGCTCTGGGTTGCCTAGCATAACCTTCCAATAGAGGTTTGCCTGGAGTGTATGTATTTTACCCATTTGTCCTGTCACACATGCACTTAAGTACATGCACAATTAGAAAACGCCCCTGTGCACATTTTAGTAGTCACCTCTCTGGTTTTTGTGTGCACACATGCATTCACACACATCAAATCAAATAAACATTTATTTGTATTGTGCGCTTCACAACTGAAGTTGTCACAGAGCAGCTCCACAGAAATCAAGAAATAGTTAACAACACAGGAACAAATGATAAGAGACAGATCCCCTAGTGAGCAAGCCAAAGGGTGACAGTGGCAAGGAAACACACCCTCAGACCTGGAGGAACAAATGTTGGGAAGAACCAGGCTCACGATAGATAGATAGATAGATAGATAGATAGATAGATAGAACTTCATTTATCCCTTGGGATGGTTCCCTCAGGGAAATTAAGGGGGAGGACTCATCCTCCTCTGGTCAAATTACTTATATACAGTTAGGACCCTCATACCTCTGTTCTAGTACTCTGGTATACTGAAGTAATGTTAGTTCACTGGTGGACATAATAGTAACAGTAGATTTCTACATAGTTGGGGATGGGGGGTGAGCAGCTAGTCCATGGCAGGGTGGAAACTAGTCCAGGTCCAGTAGCCAGAAGGTGGAAAACCAATGTAAAAATGTATCTGGGAGATGTATCTTGGGGTCCTTCTCAGATGGGGTAGAAGAGCTTAAGGTTAGGACCTAATCAGTTCAGGCTGGTGGGTTATCATTAACTTGGAAAAGGTACAGAGATGAATTAGTTTGATGTTTAAAAAGAGAACAGAGAATGTAAACATTACCAGAGTGTGGTGAGTGACTCCGGCAGATCTGACTATAACAGCCTAACTAGTTTTAGTTGGACCCTGGCTGCAGCATTTTGAACTCACTGAAGTCTATTTAGGTTCCTGCTTGAACAACCTGACAATAGTGCATTGTAGTAATCTTAACCTTGAGGTAATGAAAGCATGCACCAGTTTTTCAGCAGTGTGCAAAGGCACTTCTTGGAGATGTTATGAAGATGAAGAAAAGCTGTCCTAGTAATATTACCTACGTTGGTCAATTGATGAATCTGAATCAATTCTGATGCCAAGATTTTTGGTTTCTGAACTAGGTACAACTGAGATCAATCAAAAAAAAAAAAGAATTTCCCTCTAAGGTATCAATAAAGTATATACTCAATCAGGTCAGCCAGATTTAGCTTTAAGTCTGATAATTCTTTCCTTGCAATTTTAGGACCCAAAAGGAGGATCTCTGTTTTGTTTTGTTACTATTTAGAAGGAGGAAGTTATGCAACATGCAAGATTTTATGTCTTTTATACAGTCTTCCATTTTTTTAAATCTAGTTTTATCATCAGGTTTGGCTGATATATACAGTTGCATATTGTCTGCATAACAGTGGAAGTTAGTGTCATGTCTGTTTATTACTGTGCCAAGGGGTAGCATGTAAAGAGCGAACAGTAGTGGTCCTAAAATAGAGCCTTGTGGGATTCCATATATCATTTCAGTCAGATTGGAAGACACATCCTTTACATTTACAAATTGAAACCGATCGGTTAAGTAAGATCTGAACCACAAGAGCGCTGTCCCTGTGATTCCGATCATGCTTTGTAATCTTTCTAGGAGAATAGTGTGATCTATTGTATCAAATGCTGCACTGAAGTCTAGCAGCACAAGCAGGGATACGCAGCCTTGATTAGAGGCAAGAAGGAGATAATTTGTATTCCTAACTAGGGCTGTCTCAGTTTTTTCATACATGTGATTCTTGTGCAGGTATCTGCACAGTTGTTGGGCAACAGCTTTTTCTAAAATCTTAGATATAAACAGTTAATTAGAAACATGTCTGTAAGTATCCAGTACACTCTGATACAGATTTGATTTCTTGAGCAGTAGTGTAATAACTGCAAATTTAAAAGCTTTAGGTATGTGACCTAAACTAAGAGAAGAGTTTACTATTGCTAAGAGAGGTTTGATTATAGCTGGCAGCACTTCTTTAAGTAGGTTTGATGGGATTGCATCTAGACAGCAGGTGGCAGAAAATAATTTTCTCTAATTCTGACAGGTTTTCAACTTTTCTTCTATATCTATATTTTGTGCATCTGTATATCAGCCTCACCAGAAGACAAAATGTTTGGATTTAGTATTATGGGTTGAATTTTCTGACTAATATTTTCTATTTTATGATTGAAAAATTCCATAAAGATATTACTTGTGGAATTTGATGGAATCTGAGGTGGTGTACCTGCCTGAATTTTTAAGTTTTGAGATTGCACTGAAAAGTACTCTGGGATTGTTTTTGTTTTTTTCGATCATTGTGGATAAATATTCTGAAAAAGCTCTAGTGAGAGCCCTTCTATAATCAGTTAGGCTGTTCTTCCAAGCTGAGTGGAATGCTTCCAGTTTAGTGGATCACCATTTCCGTTCTAACCTTCGTGTTGACTGTTTTAAGGTACAAGTCTGATTTTTGTACCATGGGGTGATTTTCTTCTGTCTTAATTTTTTATATTATATGGTGCTACATTGTCCAATGTTGATCTGAGGTTATTATGTAAACAGTTGGTTAATTTAGCTAACTGTTTGGATCTGTTGGATAATAATCTGGTGTTAATAAATCAGGTAGGTTTTCAGTAAGTTGTTGGGCTGTAGTTGATCTTATTAAATGCTTCATGCAGTAATGAGGGGACATACATTTTGGCTAAGCTGTAGCGCAAAGGAAATAATGATCTGAAATTCCTGTGGTTTGGGGAAGAGTATTTAAGTTATGCACACACACACACACACACACACACACACACACACACACACACACACACACACACACACACACACACACACACACACATATACACACACACACACATATACACATATACCACCAGTCTGTTAATAGGACAGATACCTGGAATCAGTTTGGTGTTTAAAATCAATTAAACCAACAAAAGTCATTCTTCAGTCTCTGGTGGATAGAATGTGTGTCAGACCTGGGAATTGCAAAAAAATTATTTTTTTCTGGGTACAAACGAATTACAAACAAATGTGGGTCTGTCCTGTAATATAAACGTTACCGATCAAGGAGCTCTGCATTTAATATATTGCATATTGAGTGAAACATTGACAAATAATCACCAACCAGTTTTGAAACAATCATGCCTATTAGCTATTGAATGCTTGTTGAATTGGTGAGGCTATTGTTTAGGTATTGAAAGATATACAGTATTAAAAATGCATTAACTCCAGAGTAGTAGCGAACTGGAATTCACTGCCGCCTTGTGTATGAACTCACTAGTGTGTATGTGTGTGTATCACTGTGGATGGATAGGTTAAATGCAGAGGACAAATTCCCATGTGCAGCACATTGGGTCTGTGAGCGCCTTTACGTTTAATGACCCCCACTTTCTAACCTGTTTTTATATATTTTATTTTATTCCTCTTCTATATTGTAGTTATTTTTTTATTTATTTGTCATATTATTTGTCTTATTATTCATTTTGGATTAAATTGTATTTTCTTTCAATACTGTTCTTTTTTAACTTTGAATTTAAATCATATTGTTTTATTGATCTCCATTAATTTTCATTGAGTAATATTTTTAACTCTTTGAATCCCTATATATTGTAAGTACTTGGCTACATTGAAAATCAGGATTACCCTTAGTGTATTGGGAATACATAAAAAATGGTTGATTGACTTTAAATACCCACTTTAAATGCTTCATTCTCCTCTCAGCTCATTGGGTACAACGAGAAACCCGTGAACCTGCAGATGTTCATTGGCACGGCAGATGACCGGTATTTGAGGCCTCATGCTTTCTATCAGGTTCACCGCATCACAGGGAAAACAGTGGCTACAGCAAGCCAGGAAATCATGATTGCTAGCACTAAGGTTCTGGAGATTCCACTCCTGCCTGAAAACAACATGTCTGCCAGGTAATGTCAGAAGTCCTTAAATTTTAATTACTTTGAGTGCTGTTTGACACACTGTGTGAAATTCAGATACTACTGTGCAGTATCAATCAGAATCTAAAGTTGCTGACAAGTTTGTTAATTCTCCTTTGCTCTGAGAAGGAGGAATGTGGGAGGATGTTGAAGATGTTGTTTTCCACTATAGAGTTAATATTTTTTTCTGTTGTTGTGTTTTACAGTATTGACTGTGCTGGGATTCTGAAGTTGAGGAACTCTGACATCGAACTGAGGAAAGGAGAAACAGACATTGGGCGTAAAAATACTCGCGTGCGTGTAGTGTTTCGAGTGCATATCCCACAACCCAATGGAAAAGTGCTCTCTTTACAAGCTGCCTCTATCCCTGTAGAATGCTGTAAGCCATACATAAAGATTTTTTTCTTAATTTTGTAGCTCATTTGTACATACATACATACATACATACGTGTGTGTGTTTTCAGCCCAACGCTCAGCACAGGAATTACCTCAGGTAGAAAAAGTCAGTTTGAGCAGCTGTCCTGTGAGTGGAGGAGAGGAGATGGTAATCACGGGTTCCAATTTCTTCCCTGAGTCCAAGGTCATCTTTCTTGAGAAAGGCCCAGGTAAGAGCTGCTCTTTCTAAGTGCATAAACTTAGGTTTTTTTGAGAAATAAACTGAGACTCCTGTCTTTTTCACACTCCACTTAAGACTGAACGTGTACTTCTGCTTTTAGAGCGGATGTTAAAAACATACAGGTTGTGGGGCTGAATATGGTGTTCTTGATGATTTGAGTGGCCTGACCATGGGCTAAGTCAAATATTTGAGGTTTAAATCTTGAGTTAAGGACAAACGGTGTCAGAGCCAGTGTGGGGACTAACAACCTCAGAGCCAGTGACAGAGCCAGTATGGGGATCAACAAAGATCCATTGTCAGGACGAGTGGAAGATGTAGCATCAGAACCAAGAGAAGAGCCAGCATCAGATCCAGTGGGAAATTCAGATTCAGTGAGAAATCATTCATCAGGACCATTTAGAAGTTCAGTATGAGGAACAGTGGGAGATCTAGTGCCAGGACCAGTGAGAGATTATTAGAAAAATCAACTGTTGCTTTCAGTCTTTAACTGAATTTCCTTTGTGGCATATACAGATTACGTGACAGGTCCATTAAGACTAACATAAGGATCTCCATGTCCCTCAGCAATTTGTCCAAGAACTAATGATGGCAGGTTGTCACAGTAGTGACCAGAAGGAGATGTCACTGCTGGTATTGAAGGTTGCTTTAATACCTAATGTTGACTCTACCAGAATTTGAACATAGGGCATACTGGATGGTTACCATAAGTGCTGTTTTGTGCCATATTTGCAAATAGTCACTCTAAGAACCTTCCACGTAATTTGTGTCGTCCCATCCAGTGCATATGGGCGGCACAATAGATCTTCCACAGTTTTTGCCTGAGGGTTGCTTCAGACTAATAAATTCCTATGGAGGCCAAACTATGATCAGTTACAGGGTCCAGTGCAATCTGTAGACCAAAGCAAAGAACAGAAAGAGAAATGTTCACAGTTTAAAAAATACACAGTTTCATAGTGTTCATGTTACTAAAAGAAATGATCTAAGCCTGATGTGTTTGTAAATTGACTTTAAATTTTGATTAGATGATTTATTACATTATGCATTCAAGTTGTTCCATTATTCTATTTTTATTTACCCAATTTATAATGTCAGAAACAGCACATAATGTAATACACATAATGTTATGCACAAAATTCTTGTTATCGAATGAAGATTTTATAGCATTATCAGCAGTTTATTAAATTTCATTTGTGTTATTGCATTATGAGCAACTAAAAAAACTCTTTGCTTCTTGTCAATTAGTGGTTAGCATTAATAAACCCTAAAAACCCTGATCCCTTGTGTTGAGGCATGAGTTTCTCATGAATATATGAGGTATTGTTTGTGCTCTTTTTGGGGAATAGGCTTTATCTTGTCTTGGTAATGGAAATGATACCTTCCATGTGAATGAGGAGTCAATTGTTGTAGTCATTTATTAACTCAACGTATCTTGAATGTGTTAACTGTGTGTGTATGTGAGAGTAGATAAAGTGCGATGTATCAGCAGCTTGACCTCCCACGGCTTCCCTTTTCCTCGGGTGGGTGGGTGGGTGGGTGGGTGGGTGTGTGTGTGTGTGTGTGTGTGTGTGTGTGTGTGTGTTTGTGCACTCATTAAAGTGTATGACACTGAAGTTCACTTGCAAACATACACACAGATCAATCTTTGTTTTTTAAATGGTTAGTCGTCTAACACACACACGTCTAACACACACACATTTTCTCAGAAACACACCCAAGCACATACACCTACCCATGTCACAATTTACACTAGGGGTTTTGAGCTGTGGAGAGGTCACCTGTTGTCATTCATGGGTTAGAAACACTGCTGCATGTGCCCAAGGCTAACTGATCACCTGTGCCTTGTCTGCCCTGCATCTTAGTGGAATTTTTTTTTTCCTTTTTTTATTGAGGAGTTTGTACAACATACAGATATATACAAAGAACAAAAACAATGTCTCCCCATTTTTTATTTAACCCCAAAATACCCATAGACCATTCACATATCAAACAAACAAACAAACAAATAAATAAATAAATAAAAACACATAACCTTTGGGAGAAGTTAATCTTTTGGCAAAATATGGAGTGACGCGAAATAAGACAAAAAGAGTTCAATTTCTGAAAAAAATTTAGCAGTATTTCCTTTAAGTGTAAATCTTATTTTCTCTAATCTGAGGTAATACATAACATGTTGGAGCCAGCATGAGATTGAGGGCGGGTCTGCAGATTACCACAGTAGAAGGATACGATGTTTTACTAATATAGATGTGAACAGGAGGATGTCCGACTAAGCCCTTGTGATCAGTAATTTATTATTGCTAATGCCAAATAAAGCTATAGAAGATGAAACATCTATGTTAATATGTAAGACCTTGGACATAATAAAATTCTGACCAGAATTTGCGAAGAGTAGGACATAAAAAAAACATATGGCTTAAGTTACAAGGTGAGGCCAAACATCTATCACATTGATTATTAACAGAATTTGGATAGATCTTAGATAGTCGACTCTTAGACCAGTGAGCCCTGTGCAGAACCTTAAATTGAATTTACTGAAGCCTAGCACAGGGTGCGCTAGAACGTATTTTATTTACAGCCCTGTCCCACCATTCATCTGTAAAGACCATACCCAGCTCATCCTTCCAGGCCTTCTTAACATTAATTATAGATTGTCTGTCCCACAACATTATACATGAATATATTTTGGATATATTGGATTTTAGGGAAGTGTCCAGGGATAGAAGTTTGTCCCACGGCTGAGTCACTAGGGGTCAGGTATCTCTGTGAAATATTGAAAGAGCACAGTGTCTAGCTTGAAAATACCTAAATAGATGTGATGGGGGGGGGAGATCATAATCACAAGCCAGCTGTGAACAGATCCTTAAATGAGACAATACCCTTCTCATGCCAAATCCTAAAAGAAGGGTCACTCAAAGCTGGAGGAAATGCATGATTATTTAAAATTGGCATCATCATGGATGGAGAGCTAAAGTGAAAATGGTGTCTGAATTGGAACCATATACGAAGCGTAGAAATTATTAAAGGATTAGTGGAATGTTGTGAAATCTGACTTTGTAAAGGGGAAGTAAGTAAAGCAAGGCCCGATGACGAGCAAGCAGCCATCTCCAATTTACACCACTGCAAATCTGGTAACTTAAACCAGTACATCGCCCTGTGAATGTTTGCTGACCAGTAGTAATACAAAAATTGGGAAGGGAAAGCCCACCGTCTGACCTGAAACTTTGTAATAAGGATCATCTTATTCTTGGTATTTTACCATCCCAGATGAATGTGGTAATTAATTGATCTAAAGTCTTAAAAAATTTTTAGGCAAGTATAAAGGGATTGTCTGAAATAAAAAAAAAAAAAGAAATTTGGGCAAAATTGTCATTTTAATTGTATTTATTCTCCCCAGCAGTGTTAGTGGAAGAGCTCTCCATCGCTGGAGATCTATTTTTAGCTTATTCAGTAACGGGATATAATTGGAAGGAAAAAGAGAGGGTAAAGTGAGAGTGACATGAATCCCTAAATACGTAAACCCAGAGGGAGCAAAATTGAAGGGAATTGTTGAATGATTCTTCATTGCCAAAGTATTAACAGGAAAGCATTCACTCTTGTGAACATTTACCTTATAGCCAGAAAAGGATCCAAATTCATCTAGGAGAGACAGTATTGAGGGAAGTGACTTGATTGGATTGGTAATATATAGTAATAAATCATCTGCATATAAAGATAATTTAAATCTATACCCGAGCAAGAAATTCCTTCAAATGATCTGAGTGATTTAAGTGCGATTGACAAGGGTTCGATTGCAAGGGCAAACAGTAAAGGAGAAAGGGGCCAACCCTGTCTGGTCCCATGGTATAAATGGAAATATTCAGAATGATTACTATTGGTCTGTACGCTGGCCTTTGGAGATGCATACAGCAGCTTAATCCAGGAAATGAATTTATTTTTGAAACCGAATTCATGTGGCACTCTAAATAAGTAGTCCCACTCGATCCGGTTGAAGGCCTTCTCAGCATCGAGTGAGATTACAACCTCAGGTAAAGTGAAGAAGTGATTGGAATAAATCACATTGAGGAGCGAGCGAACATTAACGAAAGGTTGTCGACCCTTAATAAACCCATTCTGCTCCTCTGATATTATGTCTGGGAGTATATTTTCTAAACGCTGAGCAATGGCTTAGCGTAAGCCGTCATAATAATGTAGACGGGCTACAATAGGCCAGAGGCGGCCCCCGGGTAGAGGCTTGGGAGCCAGGGAGCGATGAGCCCTGTCCACACAGGGGCACTCACCCAGAGAGAAGGCCTCTTGTAAGAGTTTTCCAATATTAGAGGCAGTTACCATAAAGTCCTCCGAAACACCAATGAGCCTCAGGAGTCTAGTTTATGTAACTCCTTAGCCATAAACTCGACTTTGCCTTTTAAAGTGACCACATCGTCCGTACACACTGACAGTGACTGTTCCATGCCCGCCACTGTCTTCTGTAGGTTGACGAATTCAGATTTTATCGCCGCAAAAACCTTGGAAAACTCAACCTTCATTTTGTGTAGCTCCGCTCTAATTTTGACAAAAAAAACAGTTTGCATTTCAGCAACAACGGCCTGAACCAATTCGGTCTTCAGCGTCGAGAGGTCCATCGGACCCTGCATGTGAGCATGCACTTCCCCCTCTGTGTTCGCAGTGGCAGCAGTCGGGGATGAGGCCCGCGTAGTGGGCCAGAAAATTGGTGCTGTCGAACCAGGTATTTTGCTCACTTTAGGAGACATTATGGCGCAAAACTAAACTAGAAATAGTATAAAACTAAACCAAATATAATGCCCCGCGGAGAGCTCTAACCGCACACCTACACCATGTCGAGCCAAACCGGAAGTCCCATCTTAGTGGAATTAAACGTTTAGCCCAACATTTTTTAATTCTAATCTCACATCTGTAGGGTTGCAATGTTTCACTGCAAATCAAATAAAAAACAAATCAAGATTTATTGTCACGTTACACAGATGTAAAGGTGAGTGAAAGTCCCTCACAGTAGTAAAACAGGTACATTAAAACACAAGAGAAGAAAATAAAAATGATAAACAAGATAAAGATAAGAATATACTTATATGTAATATAGAGTATTTACACATTAACCTACACTATACAGTCATTAATGCACTGTATAGTGTTTGTTTGCAAAGGTGTGATGATGTGATGAGACAAGTGAGATGGATTGTGACTAGCTGTGGACTGGAACCCTTGAATACTGACTGTTTAGCAGCCTGGTGGCCTGGGGGAAGAAGCTGTCTCAGTACCGGCTGGTTCTGGTCCTCATGTTTAGAGAGAGATTGTTTTCCTAGCATCAGTGTATCAGGAGGCTGACGTACTCTCTGTAGGCTGGCTTGTTGTCATCGGAGATCAGGCCTATGATTGTTATGTCGTCAGCAAATTTAACAATGATGTTGGAGCTGTGTCTGGATGTGCAGTTGTGGGTGTACAGGGAGTACAGGAGTGGGCTGAGCACACAGCCTGATGGTCTCTGGTGTTGAGGGTCAGTGAGGGGGTGTGTTTCTGCCCATCCTCACCACCTCAACACACCATTTGGAAATTTAGGATCCAGCTGCAAAGAGAGCTGTTCAGACCGAGAACCTGTAGCATCATGCTGAGGTGCGGGGGAAGGATGGTGTTGAATACTGAACTGTAACCCACAAACAGCATTCTCACATATGAGTCCTTCTTGTCCAGGTGGGAGAGGGCAGTGTGCAGAGTGAGGACAATTCCATCATCAATGGATCTGTTGTGCCTGTATGTGAACTGCAGTAGGTACAGGGTGGCAAATGAAGTCTCTGACTAACCTCATGCATCCATGCACATGCATCCAGACTCTTTTCTGTTCAGTCACTCGCTGTCTTTTAATGCACACTGAAGACCCATCTGTTTTAAGAGTATTTAACTCCATAAAGATTTATACTGAATCTTGTTGGTCAGAACAATCCAACAGTTGTTTTCAACAGCATCAAGGCGTGAGGAAACTCTGGATTCTAGCCTCGTCTACTAGCTAAATATACCTAAGTGAACAGCAAAGCACTTTTTAATACCATGGTATGCCTAAAACCAGTATACTGCTAACTGATAAGTGAGGTGAAGTTACCTGTTAGCAGTCAAAACTATGTTCCATTCCATAGTGACTCCCTTAAATAGTGCAGTTGTTACACTGTGTTCATTCATTTCAACAGCAGAATGGAACTGCTGCATCATTTAAGGTGGAAGAAAAAGTTTTGGTTAGCATAATGCTTTGTTGTAAATGTGATGCAGCAACAACAAAACAGCACACAGAAAAGCAATCCAGCCAGAATCCAGCCAGTGACTTAAGCCACCGATAAATAAATATATATATATATTATTATTATTATTATTTGTAAATGCTATTGGGTTGGCTTGTACTTGTGCAAAGACAAAGACATTCTATTTAATTATATCCGCTTAGAGATATAAGTGCAACCCATATTTATTATTGGATTACAGGATACTAGAAATTTTAGAAACGATTGTAGAAACAATTTTTCTGCCAAATAGGAAAAGAAAAACCTCTTATGAGCTTCACTCCAGGTTTAGTACCATTGTTGAGAATTGGAACAAAATGCCATAGAAGGTAAAGGTTCAGGAAGCTGAGACCCCCCTGTCTGTGATTGGTCCAATGTATGTCCCTTCATTGTATCATATTCACCACTTGTCTGGGAAATCTGTGCACATCACTTTGTTTGTCATATAGTAACACAAAATCTTCTCTCTAGAAAGTTATCAGTGAAAGAATGAATTGTACATGGAAACATTTAATGCAAACACTTTGCAGAAATGGTGAGGCATTCCTTTAAACACTCTTCTTTGATGCAACCAGCTTCTCTTATGTCTCTTCAACTTTTCCATCACTTCTTGCAGTGGAATACAAGGGAGGGATACTGTCAAACAAGCAGCAACATCCTGGGATTGACTAGTCCATGCCTGCCCTCAAAATGTGTTTGTTTGACAGAAATACTCTCTGATTCAGAGGGAGGCATTTTGTAGACACCCTCAGGCCTGTATGTGTTGTATGTATTGTGTATAAACACTAAACACGGTCAAGGACACACCTACATTTTGACAGTGTTGTTAAAGGCAAAGTTCAACAATTTGTCTCAATTAGTTCATAATGGGATAAGATGTGACTAACTGGGTCAGAATTTTTGAGCTTTGCTTTTAACAGAGATTCTCTGTCTTTGTACTCCAATACTCTTGCCCTTCATGCAAGCTCCCTCCATGTGTTTTCCCTTTTCTAATACAACCACTGTTGTAGTGGGCTTGTACATAGTGACCTAATATAGGAAAAAATTATTGTTTAGATTTGTTAAGTCCAACAACTAAAAAAACTCATGGGAGGGCACCAAAAAATGGTTTTACAGTACAGGCCAAAAGCTTGGTAACACCTTCTCTGACTATTTACATTTTAGATTCTCACTGAAGGCATCAAAACTATGAATGGGCCCCGAGTGGCGTAGCGGGCTAAGGCGCTACCACTATGATCCTGGGGTCGCAGGTTCAAATCCAGGTTCATACTGCTCACCATTGGCAGCCGGGGTCCAGAGGGAGAGAAATTGGCTTGCTCTCCCTCGGGGATGGGTAGATGACGCTCTTCCCCACATCACATAAGTGCGCTGCTGTGTCAGATCCGTGTTCTCCTCCAATCGCGATGGCTACCCAGCAACGATACAAATGACGGTAGGCGGTAGTCGAAAAGAGGTGGTAGACATCCTGTCACATGACTCGGAGGAAACATGTGGGCGAGTAATGCAATGAGTAATGCAATGAGTAATGCAATGAGAGCAAAAGGTGGCTATTTTGAAGAAACTAGAATATAAAACATGTTTTCAGTTATTTCATCTTTTTTGTTAAGTACATAACTTTGTGTTCATTCATAGATTTGATGCCTTCAGTGAGAATGTACAATGTAAATAGTCATGAAAATACACAAAATGCATTAAATTAGAAGGTGTGTCCAAACCTTTGGCATGTACTGTATGTCAGCTCTCCAAAGAACCTATTTTTTTTTTTTTCAGATTTATTATTAAGAGTGTTGGAGTAAAACCATGGCAACCCATTTTAGCACTATGTTGTCAGCACTCATCAGAACTCAAACCTTTGAGCTGTGTAAAGCATTTTTGGGCCAAATGATTTTCAGTAAATGCTTTAAACAATAGTTTGGGAAGGATTGCAATTGCACAGCCACACATGCCCGCAGATATCACAGCTGAGCCTGTAGATCCTGCACACTCATAGGTTGTTGAAGCTGGTATTCCATCTTGTCCCATAGATGCTTGATTAGCATTAAATTTGGCGAGCAGGCAGGCCAATCAAGTGTTGCAATCTGGTGCAGACCTTCCTGGGTAACCCTTGCTGTGTTTGGAGGCATTTTCTTGCTGAAATATGCCATTTGGATGCCTTGCCATGAGAGGCAAACCATGGCTAAAGGCTATTTTAAACGTATTGCTGAGCTGTTCCTTGACTCCCCAGATCTTCACACTAGCATTTGGGGCAGTATGTTGCTCCACAGCAAAAGCAAGAGTGAAGCACTCACCAGGAGGCCAGGAAGCAAAAATTGATTGCTGAATTGGAGGCTTAAGGAAAAGATCAGATCAGATTAGATTATATTAGATTAGATAGAACTTTATTGATCCCTTGGGAGGGTTCACTCAGGGAAATTAAGGTTCCAGCAGCAGAGTATAAGAGAAAGATAGAAAGATAATATAATAATTTAGTAAAGAAAAACACTTTAGAAATATAAAGAATATAGAAACAATATTACAATATACAATATAGATAAATAGAACATGCAAAAAAGAGTCCTGTAGGAGGAGGAGGATATTGCACATTATTATTGCACTTTTGGACTCAATAAACAGTTGGACTGCAATAAACAGTTCAGTTTTGTTGAGGTGGTCGGGTTGCGGGTTGCAGGTTACTGGTTGGTTGGTTCCTACTCGTTCCCATCTTCTGTCCTCCTGTTACCACTCCTCCCACCCAGAGAGGAGTTTTATAGTCTGATGGCGTGCAGGACAAGAGTTTTTAAGTCTAGTGGTCCTGCACTTGGGAAGGAGCAGTCTTTCACTGAACAGGCTCCTCTGGTGGCTGATGGCAGTGTGTAGAAGGTAACTGGCATTGTCCATAATGTCCCCTTCTTTGCCTCTGACACCAAAGAGTCCAGCTTTGTGTCAACCACAGAGCCAGCCTGCCTGATCAATTTGTCCAGCCTGTGTGTGTCCTCCTTGGATATGATGCCCCCCAGCACACCACAGTGTAGAACAGGACACTGGTGACCACAGACTGATAAAACAACCACAGGAGTTTCCTGCAGATGTTGAAGGACCGTAGCCTCCTTAGAAAGTACAGCCTGCTCTGTCCCTTTCTGTACAGGTGGTAAAAGATAATGATTTTGTGTTTACCAAAATGGCACTTTATTGAGCCTCCTCAAACCTTTGTGAGAAGTGGGAGGTTGATGAGTATTTTACCTTTTCTCAATCTTTCAGTTTGCCACAGGTGGGACTCCCTGCTTGATTCTACTAAAGGACAATGATGTGTTTGGCATAGCTGTGGAGTAATCGGCCCTCAACTGCCACAACAGTGTGGTCGTACCATTTGGAATGCTACGTGCCTCCTCTGAAGGATAGTAACTCAGCCTTTCCACAACTGGAAATAAAAAAAGTGTGAGTTGGAGTGTGGAATGTGAGAGACAATGTCCACAAATCATGCCAAATGATGAGTAATGCTGACCCTGGCTGGGGGCCTTGTATCTGGAAATGTAGGCCCAGTCCAGAGGGGCCAATTTGAGAGAGTTGAGAGTCTTGAATACAACGTTTGAGGAGAAGATCTCAGTTTTAGGTACTTACCTTAACTCACAAATTTGACTTAATAGAATTGAAGAACTTATTTAATAAGGGAATGATTATTACAATTTTTTTTATAATTTAGCTGTTAAGCTGTAAAAAAGTGATTCATCTGCACAAACAATTCTAGCCATACATCTGAAACCCACTACAATGCCTTGCCTGAACCCTTGCAGTTTTTCTATTATTATTATTATTATTATTATTATTATTTTATTGATTATTGATGTTGTTAAATTAGCAAGAAAGAACATTAAAACAGTACATTTTAAGTGTATTTATCTTTGTTGTCATAATTGTTAGTTATGCATAAAACAACCTCAAGCTAAATTTAAAAGGCAATAGCAACATAAACATTATATGGTAATTGACAGAATTGATTATTAATGTCAGTAATCATTAGATTATTAGACCATTAAAGTTGTCATTTGTTGCATCCATAGATGCATATAATAAAGAGTGACAGGCTGGAAAACTTTTATATGTGTTGACTACTGGCAATGGAATCATCTACAGCAGTGGTCCCCAACCCCCAGGGTACCGGTCTGTGGAACAATTGGTACTGGGCCGCACAATAAATAATTAAATATTTCCATTTTATGACTCTGAAGGATTTTATTTTGAAAAACTTTTTTTTTTTTTTTTTTTTTTTTTTTTTTTTAGAAATGACCAGATTCTCTCGGTTAAGTGGTCGAGAGGAGAGGAGTAAAGAATATTAACGGGCGCATTTCCCAACATCATAGCGAAGGTCATTGTCAGATTAGCTGGAAACCAGTTTGTACTATCTAGACTTGGCTTTTTTAAGATTGGGACTACTCTGGCAGCTTTGAAAGTAGATGGAACATGACCTGATGACAATGAGCTGTTTATGATAAAAGGAATGAGTCAGGAGCAGTTGTTTGGAATAGAGAGGAAGGGATAAGGTGTTGAGGACAGGTGGCTGGATTGTTAGATGTGAGAAGATGTGAAGAAGGATGTCAGCTGTGGAAAGTGGAGAGAAAGAGGAAGGAGGTGCAGGATCAGGAAAGGGTGTCTGGTGGGAGGACTAGTGGTTGGTAGAAGGGAGGGTGGAAAGGATTGGCAGATCTTGTCAACCTTTTCTTCAAAGGAGGTGGATCAGATTGCGTGGATCAGATGTTGATGCTTCCAGTCTCTCCTTGTAAAAGGATGATTTTGCAGCAGTTACTTCTACTGAGAATCTGGAAAGGAGGGCCCAATAAGCACTGAGATCTTTTGTGTTTTTCTCCACTTTCTTTCAGACAGTCTCAGCTCTCTTCAGTTGTTGCGCAGAACCTCTGTTAGCCACAGGGAAGGTCTGGAGGTTCTTGCAGGTCTTTGAGAGAGAGAGGACAGAGAAGGTTGACTGAAGAGGTGATGGAAGTGCTTGTAGCAGTTTCCAGTGGAAGGGAGGAGAAGGAATAAAAATGTGGAATGGTTGTTAGAATAGTGGAGGTAAGAGAAGATGGACAAGAGAGTGTGAAGGTTACGGTGAGTGGTGGAAGAAGTTGAGGAGACAGCATGTGGAAAAGAAGGGAGGGAGAGTGTGAAGGACATGAAGTGATGGTCAGAAAAGTCAAGGGGAGTAACTATCAGATCCAAGGCAGGGACAGGTCTGTTAAAGATTAGATACAATGTGTTGCCTGCCCTGTGCATTGGACCAGACTGGTTAAAGGTGAGGAAGAAGATAAAAGTTGGAGGAGACATGATGACTGCAGTTTCTAAGATGGAAGGTTGAAATCACCAATGAGAATGAATCAAGTGTCAACAGAGAGACTACTCAGGAGAGTGTCCAGTTCATCAATGAAATTGCCCAATGGATCAGGAGGTTGATAGAGAACAATGATGTGGAATTTAGTGGGAAAAGATACTGCAACAGCTTGGAATTTTAAAGGAGGAAATATCAAGATGTGAGAGTGTGAGGGGAGTTGATCACCACTCCTGAGAGACAAGTAAACCTGTGCCCCCAACTCTACCGACCCTTCGTGGAGAGTGAGAGAAAGTAAAGGCGGAGGACAAGGCAACTGGAGTTGCAGTGTTCTCAGGGGTGATCCACATGTCTGTCAGAGCCAAGAAGTCTAGAGATTGTGCAGATGCCAGGGCTGAGATGAAGTCAGCTTTCTGTACAGCTGATTGGCAATTCCAGAACCCCCCAGTTACCGTCACCTGAGAATCTGATGAAGCAGACGGGTAAATACTGGTAGTGCGGTTTCTGTTAGTGTGGTAATTATAATACCCCTCTAGTCAGTTTGCCGTGCAGACCCCACTACATGTTTGTTTGTTTGTTTTTCTGTCTCCCTTTCAAAATCAGTGTCAGCATATTAATTTATTTTGTCAGCATATTATATTTATTTAATACATTTTCTTCTCTGATATAAAAATATAAATATAATTTTGCTGTATTGATCTTACATTTACAATTTGTTACATTTATTCAGTTAATTGCAATTAAACACTGCAAATTGTGTGAATAATATATTTTTATCAGCACGTTTACATTTTATGCAGTATTTCTGATATTGTCTGGACAATAAGAAGATTTACAAGAATTCATTATTTAGTTTAATTATGTACACTCCTAAAAAGTAGAAGAACCACTTTTGCCTTCATAAAGAACCAATTTTGTAAAATGATCTCAAGATGTGATTATCACTTTTGTCCTTGTCCTTGTTTCTGTAGTCATTTTAGTCATCCATTTTATTAGCCTTATTTGCCATATAGGAGCACTTTAAAGTTCTATCATTACAGACTTTTTTTCTGCATGTTTTGGCTCAACTTCCACTTGTCACCCTGTCACATCGGAGACCCCCACAGATCATGTATTATTTGCATGTGTTTGTGTCTGTGCTGTACTGGTATGAGTGGATCAGTGTCCCTGTTGGATTGTGAATAGTCCACAAACCAGAAATATCTAGCAAAGAGTGTCCTGTGGGGCAGCATCCTGATCTCTGATTATGCTCTGTTATGATCATGTGGGGTCCTGACCATTAAAAAGGGTGAAAGGAGGTTAACAAAGTATGTAGAGAAACAATTCTGTAATTGTAGAACTACAAAGCACTCCTGTATGGCAAGTGGAGCTGATAAAATGGACCATGACTGTAGAAAAAAAGAGGTGGTCATGTTATGTCTGATCTGTGTAGCTAGTTTTCTGTGCAACGTTACCACATAGAGATGTACAAGGGGCAGAAAGCAACTGAAAGCTGCACTCTTCACACTAGAGAGCAACAATGACATATGGAATATTATGGATTCAAGTCATAAAAATCTCTGATTGGGATCCTGATTGCTAAGAATTAATTCATTGAGATAATAGGTGATAATAGGTGTAATCAGATGCTCCTACTGTCCTGATATTCTCAACAAAGCCAGGTAAACTGGGTGAAATTCAGCGCAAGCTATAATGGTTTCAGTAATGATCATTTAGTTATGATTATTATTTTATTAAGTTATTAGTGACCTTCATAGCATTCATAGTGATCTGATGACTAGATGCCACCAGTCTAACTGTGGCTAATGTTTTACATATCATTATATTAATGTGCAGTGAAAACCAAACATATCCAGTGCTGAAAATGTATTTTATTATTGAGTAAACAAGTATTTACAAACTGTGAAATTTGTGTCGATTAAAGCAGTTGACTAACGTTACAATCTTGTGAGCAGCTATGTTACTACTTTTGCCCCAGTAATGTTTGTACATAGGTAACCTATCTATGTAGTCACTCTTTCTGCAGCAGTGCATGCTTTTATAGCATGGAAAACAGTGATATATTTGATAGGAACACTGTACTACAGAAATACAGATTTAACCAGGCTGGATTATTCCAGTCTAGTATTAAGTATAGTGTTGGTGAGCCTGTACTCACTTGGCTGACCTCTGCTGTGAAACCAGCTGTTTCTTCTGCTGTTGTAGCCCACCCTCCTCAAGGTTGGATGTGGTATTCATTTCTGTCAGTTTGGCAGTTCTTGTAACTGTTGATTAAAGTTTTGACTTGACCAAGTAGTAGCCACATTCTTTTGAGATTTAGTTCACTTACAGATGTTCTGACATTTTTCTTTAGAATTTGCTGGTCTATTAGAATTAATTTGTCTGTTAATGATTGTACATTGTCCTGGCTCAGTTGCAGTTGCAGCAAAAAAGGCCCAAACCATGATACTACCACCACTGTATTTCACAAATGGGATAAAATAACATATGTTTTGATGCTAAAGTGTAGTTTTTATCCTTAATCCAAACATAGGGTTCCTCATTTAAAAAACGTTCTGGTCTACAAAACTCTACAGATGGTTTTGTAAACTTCTGAGCTCATCAGAAATCTCTTTTTCATGTGCAATGATACACATCAGACTTTGAGAGATCCATGTTCTTTAAATGAAACAGTATGCAGTAAAACCGGTGCACATTAGCCACATTCAAGGTATTCTTCATAGTGTCTATGTCTTACACTGACTCAACTTCCCAATGCTTTAGAGAGAGCTTAAGAGGTCTGTTCTGCTTCTGCTGTTTACATAGTGAGCCCTGAACCCTTTCATGGTTGTAGCACTGCTTGCACCTATATTCCTCAGCTTCTCATTGCCTCTCCTGATAGGCTGTCAGAGGTGTATAGATCTGGTCAGTTAATTAGTTTATCATGCAGTAAGAAAAACTGCATCACTATTATTCTGAGCCCCTTCTGAGGCCTCAGCATTGCGGACACATAGAGGCATTTTTAAACAATCTGAGTATGCTCCATAATGCTTCCCAGGAAAGAGAGAAAAATGGATGTTTTATACATTGATTACTTTAAAATAGCTGTAAAAACTAATTCACCACAGGGATGCCAGCAACTGTATAAATGACTTCATTAGCCATATAAAGTCTCAGAAGCAAATTGAAACCACTTTATTTCAGTAGCTTTTATGGTCATGCTCATGATGTAGACAGTGAGCTGATGGGTTCTTTTTGTTAAAGGGTGTTGGAATTTTATCTGTAGCTAGCAAAATTTATTTATGAATAACTTTAAGTTATTCATGATGAAAGGACCTAAAAGATGGGCTGGATTTTATCTGTAAACAGACGCCATGTTGAGCATTATAGCTTTATCCACATGTTCTGTTCACATGAGAGACAGCTGCTCAGTATGTTTCCACTCCAGCTCTTCATCCAGATTGATGGAACTATTACTATAAAAAGTAACAGCAGCAATAAAACTTTAATTCACAGCATTATAGTAAACTGTTGTGGCTTGATGTGTTCAGAACTGTTGCTTGTCATCGCAGGAAACATGCAGGATGGTGGCACCAACTAATTTGATTGTTGATATTAGTCAATATATTAGTTGTAAATATACAAATAAATATGTAAATATATTAGTAGTTGCACCCCTATCCACAAATTTTGGACATTTTTTAAACTCACCTCAGCTTTTGGTAGTGTGATTGTTTCCTTGCACAGTTCACAGGTAGTTCCCCTCCACTGTAAAATAACTGTGAAAAGTTTCTCCTGAAACCTAAAGCTGCAAACCTTAGTCAGGTTAAATTTGACATTGAAACAGAAAGTAGTTTGTGTGATGCTGAATTCAAGCTTGACTTTTTTCCGTCAGATGGTCGACCGCAGTGGGAGGTGGAGGCGAAGATTCTTCGTGAGAAGAGCCAAGGGGTGAGTTAGGATAATGCCTTTTTATGCATGCATGACAGCAATTTAAGTTAGTGATTAAAAACATGTGACTTTGGACCAGACACATGAATTTTAGTGATGAAAATGCAATAATAACATTGCATTAATAATTATCTGCATTTTTCTTCTGTTTGATACCATGGTCTTGGTTGAGCTATCTCCCGTTGAACTGCATTTAGATTTTGAAAAGTGAATCAGTATTGATATTTTAATGTTGTTTTAATATCATTATCATTAACTGCTGTTTGGTAGTTAAAACAGTTTGCATGCATGACATTGGTAACCCAACTAGTTTGTTCACAAACTTTTATTTTTATTCTTCTTGTTTAAATGTTTAACATAAACATATTGATTGATATAGTGGTCATATGATCAATATATAATAATAATCTTGTATCATATATGGACAAACTTGAGCTTCAACATATTTTTGGAAATGGCAGTGAACATTTAGTGATTTTTTGAGGATGGCTGTTGTATCCTATCAACCACTTGTGGAAAGCTGTTCGTATGAAATTAGAAAAATGATCATCACTGCTGAATGATATACTTAAAAATAAAAGTAAAAAAGGATTCTTTGTAACAGTGCTGTTTTTTGTAAATGGGTGCTATTACACTATATACATATACACACACCCACAGTATCAGTCAAAAGTGTGAACACATCAATTTTGAAGTTAATCCTTACAAAGTAAGGTTTCTGTCCAGTTTTGTATAAACCTAATGGAATTTTTTTTGGACTGACCAAATTGTTGCTTCTATTTGTAGTCAAGCATTGTGGTGGAAGTGCCACCATACCACAGCAAGGCAGTCACCTCCGCAGTGCAGGTGCAGTTCTATGTGTGTAATGGGAAGCGGAAAAGGAGTCAGTCACAGCGATTCGCCTACCTGTCAGGTACATCACATACTTATCCAGCTAATTATTAATAGTACATGTTGATAGTACAATAATAATAATAATAATAATAATAATAATAATAATAATAATAATAACATATTAACAGCATAATAATTTAATCGTTTGTTTGAAAATTTTGCAAATTTATTAAAAATAAAACCCGTAACAAAATTGAGTTCAGGTGCATCATCCTTCAGATTTTTCTACAGCTTGATTGGAGTACACCTGTGGTAAACTCAGTTGATTGAAAATTGTTTAAATAAGGTACCATTGTAGAAAGTGCGTGTTGGAGTACAGAACAAGCCATTCAAGAGTTCTGTAGACCTCCAAGACAGGAGGGTATTGATCTGGGGAAGGGTACAGATAAATTTCTGCTCCATTGAAGGTTATTGAATGAGCACAGTATCCTCCATCATCCATAAATGGAAGAAGTATAGAACCACCAGGACTCTTCATATAGTTGACTGCCCAGACAAACTGAGTGATCATGGTAGGAGGGTCGTGGTCAGGGAGGTGACCAACAACCACCATGGTCATTCTGCCAGAGCTCCAGCATTGCCCTGTGGAGAGAATAGAACCTTACAGAAGAACAACCATTTCTACAGCACTACACCAATGTATGGTAGAGTGACCAGATGGAACTCTGGACCTCATATTGGAATGAAGGTATATCTTCCAACAGGACAACAACCCGAAGCACACAGCCAAGATAACAAAGGAGTGGCTTTGGGACAACTCTGTGAATGTCCTTGAGTGGCCCAGCCAGAGACCAGACTTGAACCTGATTTAATATCTCTGGAGATATCTAAAATGGCTGTGCACTGATGCTCCCCATCCAATCTGATGGAGCTTGAGAGTGTCTGCAAAGAAGAATGGGAGAAACTTCTCAAAAAGAGGTGTTCTGAGCTTTTAGTATCATATTCAAAATGACTTGATGATGCAAATGCTGCCAAAGGTGCTTTAACAAAGAATTGAGCAAAGGCTGTGAATACGTATGTACATATTATTTTTTGCGTTTTATTTTTAACAAATTTGCCAAAGATTTCAAACAAACTTTTCTCACTTTGCCATCTAGGGGGATTGTGTATATGTATGGAACTGGATGTAAGGTGCCTTGTTATGTTTTAGGTATATTATTATTCTTGTCTCAGCTTTAACTTGAGCAATCAAAAATCAAGAAAATATATTATATTAAAAATATATTATATTATATTTCTAATTTTGTCATCATAATAAAAGGCAGTGCCGTGTTTAGTGGGTGCCACTGAAGGGTGTTCAGTGCTCTGTTCTGTCTTGTTTGCATTTTACTCTGTGTGGATTGGTGTAGGGGTTACTCCTGCTAACACTGTTGTGTGTAACTGTTAAGGAATCCATTTACATGTTGTCTTCACCAATTTATGGTCTGGTTTGCTGGTTCTATGCCACTCATAGTATAAGTAATGATATATGTCACTTACATACAACTACTCACAAAAAGTTAGGGATATTTGGCTTTTGGGTGAAATTTCTGACAATCCTGACAATGGATCAACAGTACCTCACCATTGTGATGCTTCAAACAGGATGTTCTCTGATGGAAGTGGCCACTGAGCTTAGAGTGTCACAGCGTGTAATCAGCAGGTAGCGACAGAGATACCGAGAGACTGGAAGAGTCATAGAAAGGCGTAGAAGTGGACGTGCTTTGGCCACATCCCATGCTGATGACTTTTGGTTGTGGCAGTGTTACAGTGTGGGCAAGTGTGTCCAGTCGTTACAAAACTGTCCTACACTTTGTGAATGGTATAGTGACAAGCTCAAACTACCTGAATAACATCATTAATCCAGTGATTGCGCCCCTACATGAACAACACTGGCCTGATCTCATCTTCATGGACAACAATGCGCATCGAGGTCGCATCATCAGGGAACGGCTGTTGGAGACTGGTGTACCTCGAATGGAATGGCCTGCACTTTCTCCAGACCTGAATCCCATTGAAAACCTGTGGGATCAACTGAGTCGTTTTGTAGAGGCTCGAAACTCTGCACCCCAGAGCCTCAATGACCTGAGGGCTGCCCTTCAAGAAGAGTGGGATGCCTCAGCAGACAATAAGTCGACTTGTGAACAGCATGAGATGTTGTTGTCAAGCTGTAATTGATGCTCATGGGCACATGACGAGTTGTTGAGATTTATTGAGAATTATTTAATTTTTTTGTTGTGGTGTACCCACCATTGTTAACTTTTGTTTCAATAAATTGTTTGAGATGAGGAAATCACCAGTGCATCCTTCATGATATATCACTGTAGTGTGAACTTTTTACATTTCCCATAAATTTCACCTGAAAGTCAAATATCCCTAACTTTTTGTGAGTAGTGTATATGATATTAGAGTATACATGTAATATTAGAGTGAAAGGATAAGTTAATTGGGGATATCTGTACAAATGAAAAGTCTCTAGTTCTCTGTTAGGCCTTTAGCCAGGATGCAAGATGTGATATGATTTGGTTTGTACAAGTGAAAAACATGTATATAAAAAAAAAAGGTGTGTGTGTGTGTGATATATATATATATATATATATATATATATATATATATATATATATATATATATATATATATATAGTATATATATGTGTATATATATGTATATATATATGTATATATATATATATATATATATATATATATATATATATATATATGTATATATATATATATATATATGTATATATATGTATGTATATATATATATATATATATATATATATATATATATATATATATATATATATATGTGTGTATGTATGTATATGTGTATATATATATATATATATATATAGTACATATATACATATATATGTATATATATGTATATATGTATATATATATATATGTGTATGTATATATGCATATATATATATATGTATATATATATGTATATATATATATATATATGTATATATATATATATATATATATGTATATATATATATATGTATATATATATATATATATATATATATGTATATGTATGTATATATATATATATATATATATATATATATATATATATATATATATATATGGGTTTTATCCTGCATATCTTTACTTTTCAGTAAGTCAGTGTGTGATCTTACTATCATGGAATTAGTTTATCTTCACAAGATGAGTCAAACCGAAAATCAGCGTTGGCGTAATTTAATTACACGTGAGCTTTTTTTCCTCACTCTCTTTAACCCAACCATGCAACACTAGAGAGGCAGAGTGAGACCCAGCCTCCCGCCCACTTACCCCACTCCACAAAACGCCCACTCAAAAGCACACTTCCTGTTTTCCATGCTAACCCACCTGCCCTTAGCCAATCAAACAGCAGCATGGGCAGTAAGCACTGAACATGCTGTTGCTACTGTGGTTGCCATGGCAGTGGCCTGCTTTGGTTGGGGTGAGTTGGAGTTTTAGGCTGAGGGGCTAGTATGAGGGGAGGTATGAGCAGAAGAATGAGATACTTGATATCAAAGGTGTGGTTGCAACACACACATACAGTTTTAGCCAAAGGTTTTGAGAATGGCACAAATGTTTGCAACAGTATTTCCTGCCATGAAAATTAACCACACAAATTTCTGTATTCCATCCACTGCATTTCAGCCCTACAAAATGGCCTGCTATCATCATTGCAGTGATGATCTCTTTAGCACAGGAGAAAAGGTTAATGAGGACAAGACAGCTGACCTGACCAGGCTTAGTATCAAGAAGGGCAGCAATGAAGCAACTTCTCTCCAAGAAAAACGTCAAAGACATACTGACATTCTGCAGGAAGTAAAGTGTATACTAGTATATTAGACTGCAGAGGACTGGGGTAAAGTTATGTTCTCCGATGAAGCCCTTTCAGACTGTTGAAATGATTGTCCAGAGAAGAAAAGTTGAGCACTACCATGAGTCTTGTGTCATACCAACAGTGAAGCGTTGTGAGACCATTCATGTGTGGCGTTGTTTCTCATCCAGGGTAGTGGGTTTGCTCAAAATTCCCATAAGTAATATGAGTAAATATGGATTGGTTTCAAACTGGCATCCAAGAGCAACTTCTCCCAACAATTCAGGAGCAATTTGGAGATAAACATTTCCAGCATTATCACCAAGTGGATCAGTGAAGAAAACATTGGAATTTTGGGTCCATGGCCAGAAACCTTCCCAGACCCCAGAATGGGTTGCCATTACTCAAGATGTTGCCCAGAAGCTGATATCCAGCATGCCAAGGCTAATTGAAAAAGTTGTAAAGAAGAAGGGTCAACACTGTAAATATCAAATCTTTGATTAAACTGGATGTATTTGTCAATTTTTTAAACAACATAAAATTTAAAAAACAACATAAGTTATGCTTGTGTTTCTACTTCATTATATCATATAATCTGACAAAAGGTTCTAAAATAACTGAGGCAGCAAACTTAGTGAAAATGAAAAATTAAATGTGTACCATTCTCAAAACCTTTGGCCATGACTGCACATTTAACATATTAATAACTTAGGCTGATTTAGATCCAGGCTTGCAAGTGATAGTCTTTCAGTCATATAGTGGCAGTGAACTGTTTTTTTGTGTTTTTTGCTCCTATTTGGAGCTTTGCTGGAGGGCGGAGAGCCCAGTGCCTCTCTCAAATCTGACACTGGTTTATGTGGCACTCAAAATCGGGTGCCATATGCTCTCTCGGAGTCAACACTGGGTAAAAATAACCCCGGCACGTGGACCAGGGAAACGCCAGATTGGGAAATGGGTTACTGATCACTATGTGGCATTTATTTTTGGGGCAGTTTTGGTCTGATTTATGCAGACAAGGGCAGTCTTTCTTTTGTGCTTTTCAGTTTCAGGATAGGCTTATTCCATTCTCAAAGATACAGGATTGAGTAAATAAGGGGCAGTTACTTTTTCATATAGCACAAGTGGGAAAACTTCCATCATTTAATGAAATCTATAAAGATTTGTGGTCTGAAACATTTATTCAAAATAGCAGTAATTGATATAGGGCAAATATATTTCTTGGCACTACATATTAAATAAAAAAGAATTTTTGTGAACTTTCATACACAGCATCCATAAAATATTTCCCCTTTCTATGTTATATAACTAGTGAATTAGTATGAAACCTTTATCTAGAATTTCCCTTTCCATCTCCCTTCTCTCCTTAGTTTTGGTTAAACAGGAGAACAGAGAAGATTTGGACTCCTCTGCCATCATGCCCCTGGCGCATGCCACTGGCCTGGTCCGTTCTCAGCCACTGCCCTCCCCGGAGCACTCCCACCCACAGGACGGCCTTCTGTCAATCTCCCCGCATGCCCTCGCCCCTGGTTTGAGCCCGCTGCAGGCACCCTGCACCCCATTGGGCTCACCCACCTTCCCCAACCTTCCTCCTCACCTTCAGGCCCAAGGCCTCCACCCACCTCCGGAATATCAGATGACCTTCCACCCCACCCCAAGGGCATCCTACTCGCCTCTTCAGCGCAACCTGCCCTTTAATGGTCAGCCTGGTCTTCCTATCCCTGCAACCACCTCCCCACAGGCCTACGAGCGCATGCCATTTCAACCTGACCAGGTTGGATGTCATCCCCTAGGGATGGGCATTGTATATGGGCCCCTTGCTTCAGCTCCAGCCTCTGGAGCTGGGGGCCCAGCTTCAAGCCCCACCCAGGCAGCCTGTAGCAGCAGTTGCCAGCCCATGGCCCACTCCAACCCTCACCTCCATACCTTGGGCTACCACTGTCACACATCAAGTCAGCTGCCCTCTTCACCCACCCATGCTCTGGGTCAACCAGCCTCACAGCTCCAGGGGACACTCAGCTACCACCCGGCTGGTCAGCGTTCTGCCTCCTGCCCCACGCCTTCCAGTGCACCCGCTCGAATGGTGCCTTCACCGCACTCTGGCCCTTCTTCACCCCAACTCCACTCATTGCCATTCCAGTCTCCCACTTCGCCCTCTCCCACCAGCAGTCCCTTGGGCA
Source organism: Acestrorhynchus altus (assembly GCA_034509495.1). Classification (NCBI taxonomy): domain Eukaryota; kingdom Metazoa; phylum Chordata; class Actinopteri; order Characiformes; family Acestrorhynchidae; genus Acestrorhynchus; species Acestrorhynchus altus. The sequence continues at coordinate 16,477,536 of CM067523.1, forward strand.
GCCTGTCCCACTCTGGACAGCTTTCCCCCCAGGCCAGCAGTCCCGTTCTTTCAGGGTTACCTGTGACTGGGCCTCTGGTCCACCCTATAGGTCAACAGCAGCAGCAAGGCCCATTCACTGCAGAGGAAGAGAAGCTAAACATTAAGCAGGAACCTGAAGACAGAGAGCCTACCTTCCGCTCCATTGGATTACAGGATATTACACTGGATGATGGTAAGTGCAAGATAAAATAAATTCATATATATTTTAATAACTGTCAGTATAGTCACTATTAAATCCAATATAAACCGATCATCCATAACTTGTGCAAGTTCCCCTCATGCCATCCAAACTGCATGAACCCATGAAATTCATGAGCACCATGCAAATTACTAAATTATCATTTATTGAGAAGTTATATTTTAATAGATTTCCTTTATAAGAGTAATCAGCTTTGATCATTACAGGCCTATCTTCAAGTGCAGAGATGGTCCATACTTTCTCAAAATGTACTAATCGTTGCGTAATGATTGCTTGTTAGCTGTAGAATAATGATTTTTTATTCTGTTTTTCGACCCATATCAGCTGTATTAATCTGGCCAGATCTTCTGGTGGCACAGAAGGAAACGGGCTGATTGCTTACTCATTCTCAAATCAGACACTAATGGGAATTGAAGTATGATTGACAGTCTCTGTAATTAAATCTGTGTGTGTGTGTGTGTGTGTGTGTGTGTGTGTGTGTGTGTGTGTGTGTGTGTGTACCAGCTGGTCAGTAAATTCTCAATGCAGTGAACTGATAGGCAGTAACACGCACTATCATTCATTGCTAATCCTCATTAGCTCCCCTGAAACCTATTAAAAGAGGTATTTAGCTTCTTAAAGGGAGTGATTGTCTTTATCCTTTGTTTCATGTGTTGATCTTATTTTTGATTTCTGTAAAGCTTCTCTGTGAGAACATCAGTTGTAAAAAACACTATACAAATAAATGTTGATCTGATTTGATTAAAGAGGGGTTGGCAATTGCAGAAAGAGTATGTCAAAGCTTTTAGTGAGCTTTTATCGTGGTGAGTCCACTCACATCTCACTTATATATCTCATTTACACTGTTGCTTGAAAAGTTGTGGACATTTATAATAAAGGTGTTCAGAGTATAATTACAGTATAATTCTCTGCATAAATTGTATTGATTTGGTCCTACAAGATCATCACACACACACACACACACACACACACACACACACACACACACACACAAATGTGTGTACATATTTTATTAACTAATATTTGTTGATGTGTGTCTGTGTGATGCTGTTCTCTGAGACTTAAAGGAGGTCAGAGCAGCTCTGGAAATAGAGCACATCTCTTAATCAGTCAGATTAATTCACCCTTTCAATCTTGCTCTCTCTCCTTCTTTATCCTTCCTGTCATGAATCCCTGCGTTTGCAGTTGCTTGAAGTGACTAATTTGTTTCATTCATATAAAATACAAACACGTTTTGGTATCACAAAGTCAGGCAAGTAGTTGTGTTCTTAATCAGGCTTTCCCCTTTTTGAATAACCCTTATAATTTGACTACATACTTCCTCCTGATTTGGGGGCTGTATTTAAATACAGTATGTTGGAGACTTGGTGCTACTGTCAAAGTTTAAAAGGATATTAATATTGCTTGTAATTTCATGCATTGTTGTTGATTATCTGTGTCATTTTATTGGGTGTCCATATTTCATGACTGGTCTGTAAACAAATATGTAAAAAGGGAGAGCTGCAGATTTTCTGGTTGAAAAGCACTTTACATTTACTTTTCACAACAGATTTTAGTCATTTTTTTAATCATGATAGGGAACAGAGCCATACCACTATACTGTGTTGATGCACTACATTGCATAGGGCCTCACAAATTTATGAAGACCCTCTCCACCAACATATTTCCCTTTCCTCAACTTGGGAAGAGTATCCCATATTAATTTGAAGACATTGTCTCCATGAGTGTGAACTGTGGGAACAGCAGTGAGGTAAACTTGTGATCATTATTATCAAGGTTTTGATTGTTAATAAAGAATAGTTTAGTAATCATAGCTATGGAAAGAAAGAGGTGGAAGTGAGCAGCAGGGTTTTTCACTTTTCAGAAAAGTGAAAAGTTAACACAAAGTAGTTTTATATTGTTTAATACTTGTTTAAACTCTTGTTTAAATACACAAGTATACTATATATTTCCTTACATTCCACCTTGGAATAAACTGACCAAGTGCTACAACTTGGTTTCTTAGTGTTATAATTATTTCACCTTAAATTCTACATCTAGTAGTGTATTTTATATTTTTATATTCATTACATTACATTGGGAGCAGCTGTGGTCTGGTGGTTTGGGAACCAGCCTTGTGACTGGAAGGTTGCTGGTTTGATTCCCTGAACTGGCAAGACATGACTGAAGTACCCTTGAGCAAGGCACTGAACTCCCCAGCTGCTCACATTTTGATTCAGACCACATCAAACCACTTTGACATTGTGTATGTTTTGGAGATTGTTGAATTATTATGTATTTATACATAAATTTGGAAAGTAAGTGAATGATAATGTCATTGTGATATGACATATTTTGCTGTTTTTGTGCTGGTGTGTAGCCCGGCATGCAGCACAGATGTAAGTGCTAAGTGTAGTGGTTTTTGCATCACTGTGCTGAGGAAACGTGGGTATAATCTATTCCCTGCAGTGTTGTGGCATCAGTGTGTGCCAGCTCACAGTGCCAGGGGAGTCTGCACTGACTCTAGGATGACTCATGTACAGTAGGAGAGGGGTGAGGTGTATGTGTGTGTTTGTTTTATATGGGCATAAGGCATAAGCGTGCCATATTTCCTCTGATGGTGTTGGGTGATGCTGTGAACAGAAGGAGCAGCGTATGCTGTGTATGCATTTTCCCTCTCCACTTTCTTCCCTTGCCTTCTATTTGAGAATTGTATAGGTTTGTGTGGTTGAGACGTGTGTGTGTGTGTGTGTGTGTGTGTGTGTGTGTGTGTGTGTGTGTGTGTGTGTGTGTGTGTGTGTGTGTGTGTGTGTGATTTGCTCTTCAGTTTGAGTAGAGTGCAGCTGACATCTCAGCATGAGTTGATCTGGGTTAATAATAGCTAAAGCCTTCTGTCTTTTGCTCATATGTTATCATTGTTCACCCCACACACTACAAATACTACATACACACAAGAACAGACACCTACAAACACACAGTTGTACATGCTACAGCTGCACCATACTAACACAAATAACAGTATTATTTTGTAGCAGATTCAACACAGTGCATGCATAAATTAGTGAATTATTTAGAAGAGTGAGATCAGCTAAACCAGAACAAATCTCAAAGAAACATTGTTTGCAGTGATCAAACTGTTAAATCTAAATTACTCCTGATGATTGGATAAGTTATGTAGTCATTTCATTCATGCATCCAGTGAAATGCTTTGCTCTCTCTCTCTCTCTCTCTCTCTCTCTCTCTCTCTCTCTCTCTCACACTCACACTCACACTCACACACACACACACACACACACACACACACACACACACACACATACTTTAGGAGGAATGGTCATTGAAAGGACATTGTAAAATGTACTGAAATTCAACTAATGAGAATCAAACATTGCTTTTGAATTGTGGTTCAACTGAATAATTTTAATTGCCTATTTGAAAAGTAGGTGAAAAGTAGCCACTGTGTTGTTTGGTATCATGGTGAACTGACTCTGGCATAGACCTCAGAAAGATTGTTTTAAGAGATTACAAAGAAAATTAGAAACAAAGAAGTCAAGGGTAAAGGCCGTAAGACCATCTCCAAGCAGCTTGGTGTTCCTCTTACTACAGTTGCAGTTGAAGTTTCAGGTCTATGGAACTGTAACAGATGCAACCCCACAGATGCACAGATGCAAAAATAAAGCATACAAAAGAATTGTAGAAATCGTGATACATGGGGGAGGCTCAGTTTTGGAGCTGCTTTGCTGTATCTGGCACAGGGTCTTGAATCTGTGCAGGGAACATGAAATCTCAAATCGAAGGTAAAATAAGAGATTTTAAGTAAATGTATGTTTGTTTTTTTTTGTTTTTGTTTTTTTTCTCGTTTTTTTTTCTTCTTCAAGTTATTTCAGTGACCATTGTGAGTTTATCTTTATTAAATTGAAGTAAAAAAAAAAGTATATATTCAAATTTTTGGGGACACCCCTTATAATGAATGCATTCAACTATCCATTGCTGACAGATGCACAACTTAAAGGAGGTCAGAGCAGCTCTGGAAATAGAACACATCTCTGATCGTTCAGATTAATTCACCCTCTCAGTCTTTTGCTCTCTTCTTCTTTCTCCTTCCTAATTGTCATGAATCCCTGTTTTTGCAGTTGCTTGAAGTGACTTTGGTATCACAATGTATTTGAATATTTAAGTATTTACATTTATGGCATTTAGCTGATGCCCTTATCCAGAGTAACTTACAAAAGTACTTTGCTGTTCACTCTGATATACTCTTGAAACAGTTCGGCCTTCAGTCTTCAGACAGCGAGTGACTTGGCTGTTCGGACCCCCAGGGGAAGTTCATTCCACCGTCTTCCTTGTGATTTAAATTATGGTTGTTCAAATTGGCCTGTACTTGATGCTTGAAGGGCCCTTGATAGAGCTCGAGTTTTGACCATTGCCATAATGTACGGAGGTGCATCCATTTTTAGCTTAGTAGGCCAGCATCAAGGTTTTGAATTTGATGCAAGCAGCTTCAGGAAACTAAAGAAGGGAATGCAGCAAAGAAGTTACATGACTGCCACTGCATTTTGGATTAGTTGCAAGGGTCTGGTGGTCTGCATAGGAAGGCCAGGTAGAAGGAAGTTGCTGTAGTCTAGTCTTGAAATGACAAGAGACTGAACAAGCCCCTGAGTGACATCTCTAAACAGAAAAGGTTGAATTCTCCTGATGTTGTAAAGGAGAAATCTGCATGACCGAGTCAGGTTTGCAACATGAGCTGAGAATGATAACTAGTCATCCACAACTACACCAAGACTCTGTGCTTCTGCAGATGGAGAGACCAGTGAGTTCTCAAGGGAAATGGTAAGATCAAGATACTAAGAATAGTAGTTCAGGCTTGCTGGGGTTGAGTTTGAGGTGATGGGCTGCCATCCATGATGAGACATCAGCGAGACAAGCTGAAATGTGAGAATAGAGACCTGGGTGTCAGAAGGTGGGAAAGAGAGGATGAGTTGGGTGTCATCAACATAGGAGTGGTAAGAAAACCCATAGGAAGATATGACACCAGTATGGTGGAGCAGATATGGCACCTTGCCATGTTACTTGGTAAGAAGGCTCTTTCAGCTATGATGTAAACATTGTCATGCAGAACCGTTGATTTCAAGGCTACTGAGGACTGACAGGAGGATCTTATGATCTACTGTGTCAAACGCTGCAGAGAGTTCAATGAAAATTACAACAGATGATATTTTAGCTGATTTTGCAGCAGGGAGTCTTTCAGTCACAGCAATAACTCTGTTGCATGTGCTGGGCTGAAGCCAGATTGGTTTGGGTCCTCTAAATGTTTCTGGTGAGAAAGCAAGATAGCTGATTATAGACAGAATGTTCAAGGATTTTTGAGAGAAATGAAAGAAGAGATACTGGTCTATAATTGTCTGTGCTATCTGGAGTTGGCTTTTGATAATGGTTTCATGATGCTTATTCTGTTGGCACAATTGTTTTGGGGAGGTTTCTCCCATTGTTTGCAGAATCTCTCAAGCTCCATCAATTAGATAGGGAGCACATTTTTAGATATCTCCATTGATGTTCAATCAGGTTTAAGATCGTTGTCCTGTTGGAAGATAAACCTTCGTCCCAGTCAGAGGTCCAGAACGCAGTCTGGAGCAGGTTATCATCAGGGATATCTATGTACATCACTGCAGTCATCTTTCCCTTGACCATCTTTCCATTCCATTTCCTGTTGCAGAAAAAAACATCCCCACAGCATGATGCTGCCACCACCATGTCTCACTGTCGGAGTGGTATTGGACAAGTGATGAGCAGTGTCTGCTTCCCTCCAGTCATGATGCTTGGCATTCAGTCCAAAAAGTTAAATATTTTTGTTTTGCATGGTCTGATAGTCCAAGCTCCAGGTGGGCTCTCCAAAGAGCAATGTTCGAGCTCTGTCAGAGTGACCGTTGGGTTCTAGTCACCTACGTGACCAAGACCCACCTACTATGATCACTCAGTTTGGCTGGGCGGCCAGCTCTATGAACCTGATGGTTCTAAACTTATTCCATTTACGGATGATTTTAATTGGGACTTTCAGTGCAGCATCATTTTTTCTGTACCCTTCCCCAAATGTGTCTCAATACAATCCTGTCTTGGAGGTCTACAAACAGTTCCTTAGACTTCATGGCTTGGTTTATGCACAGTCTACAATGGGAGTGTCAACAGGTGTGTGCTTTTCCAAATCATTTCCAATCAACTGCATTTTCCTCAGGTGTACTCCAATGAAGCTGTAGTAACATCTGAAGGATGTGGAAACAAGGTGCACCTTGCTCAAATTTGAGTGTCATGGCAAAGGCAAATGTAAATGATTATGTACTTTTGTATTATGTATTTTTGTGTTTGTTTTTGTTTATTTTTGAACACATAAAGTAAACTCTCTTTGTAATTGTGCATAAAAAAATGTGAAAAACATGAAGCTCTGTGAATTTCCAGGTACACTGAAACTAAAATAATGGCATTCACTTTTCATTTTGGACTACTGTCAGTTGTTGTAAATATCTGACTGATTAGTCAGTATAATCAATCCAAAAACACTGTAGACTCAGGAGAACAGTAGATTATCCGTTTCAAACAAGATTTCCAAACTGTTCTGTGGTTTTTATAGTCTTTTTACATGCAAAAAGTTCATTTGTGATCACAACATTTATAAATTTGTACAAATATAGAGATACTAGAGATGGTTATTGCCACTTATTTTCCAATTCAGTTTGAGTCCAATTCACAAGGTCAAATCAATTTAATATTAATATTGATTAATTTGATTACTGTTTCTGTTGCAATAACAGAAGTTGTTTGGATATGAAAGCAGAATTTTGGTGAACTATTGGTGTAATTGAGCAAGTAACACTCAGCCTACCATTATTAAAAGTATTAGTGTTTACACAAAGAATTAATCCAAAACAGTAACAATATTTTTTGTTAATACTGATGCTACAGCTTGTCATTCAGTACCACATACCTTAAAAGGGAGTTCACCCCATTGTCTTGCATACACAGTTGCATGCAAATGCAGAATAATTTGAACCCTTTTTATAATTAACCCGTTCTGCCTCATGGATTTCACCAAAGATGTTTTGTCCTCCTCACTCTCCAGAAGGTGGCGCTTCTGTGTTGTGTGTGCTATAAGATGGCAAATGAGCTTGCAGTCAGTTTTTCTTTTCTGCTGAAGCTAAACCCTATTACTGTGCACCATGAAACTCTGAGCTCAGTGTGAAAACATATTTTTGCTTTTTAAAGGGATAAATGGGTGTAATCCATAAATTAGAGCTGTTGGATTACCATGCTGTTATAATATGAAAAGCTTTATATATAGTATATAATAATATAAAAGTGTTACTAATTGAACATTTTGTCATTACATTGTTAACATGCTTCTATTTGGTTAATATTTTAACCTTAAAATTGTTTATTTAACTTTGGATTAAATCATTGATGTACACTGGCTACTTATTTCCTGTTGTGTTGCAGTGGTGGTAACTTTGTTCTTGCCGTAGGAAAATTGTTGTCTGTAGTTATTTTTAATCAGTATGTGATCAGTTATAAAACATTTGTGCAATTGTTCAAGTCATTCAATGGATGAAGGTTATTTTTGCCTCTGGGCCTGTGGTGTTAATGAGGTAAGTTTGCAGATTGCTAATAGATAATACCTAAGTCAGGAAGTGAATCTCTCTTGACCTTAAAAAAAACATTGACAGGTTTCTGCTGCACATGTCTGTCTGCCTTGTTTAGTCATTTTCTGTGCACCTTACTATAACATACACAATTAGCAAAATATGGGCACATATCAAATATCAAATACCGGCCAAAGCGTAAAGGGTTCAGGTATTATTGAACAATCTGTTGGTTACATTAAATATCTCAGAATGATGATGTATATAAAGTTAAACATAATCCCCAAAAATCCCCCTTCTTATAACTCACTGCATCAAAAGATGATTCAAGTTGTAGAGCGTCCCTCTGAGCATTCAGTCAAACTTTCACCCACTACAGAAAATATCACTCCTATAATAGCAGGAGTTAAGAACATGTATGATCAGTATTACTGTGTGCATTTGCAAATAAGGGCTGTCCCCCTGAAGTCCTGCAAAGAGGATCCCCTCTTTGTAAGAGTGAGTGGAAGCTGTGTGGCATCTGTAAGAAATGTTCTAGATGAATCATGCTTTCTTACATGTGGGGAACAGAGCGCAAAAAAGTTTTCTGAAGTTTTCGAACACAGCAATACAGCAATGACTTCCCATATTCAACTGAGTCATTCAGAATCGTAAAGTTAGTAGGCAAGCAATGTAAAGAATTTAAAATGCTTGTGAATTCATATGCTGTCTGTGGTACATTTGTGAATGCCGTTCATTCATTTTTTCTTTGGGCAAAATCTACCAGAAGTTATAGATTTAAATTTGGCTCTACCCTGCAGGGATACATTTACATATGATGGCCATACTGTTTACAAATTTCAACCTTTGGATTATTAAGGTTCACAGTTTGATGAGTATTTTGATATCAAATGTGATGATTCATTGAATATCCTTCAACTAGTTTTCAAAATGTATTACATATTTTGCAAAATATCAATAAAGCAAAGTGGGCACAGCTTAGTGGTTCTATTGACCTTTTTTGTTTGTAGTGATCCAAAGAATAAGCAAAATAAAAAATTAGTCAATGCCTATCAAATGCCTGCTAAATGCTGACAAATAACTTCCACCAAATTTATCAAGATGTCCATATAGGACCACATACACTGTTAAATGGATATGGCATGCAACATTTCAGCTTGATTAGCTATACAGTTGCTTAGAAACAGTTTTATAGCATAATTCTTGCCCCATTTTGAGTTATGTTTGCCATACTTAAGATGTCACCTGAGAATCATGCACTGAAGATTATTCTTAAGTGTTGTTCAATTCAGCTTAACTGTTCGAAAGCTATAGCTAGCTGACAAAATTTGGCTTCTCCTCAGGAGTATTATTTTTATATATATATATATATATATATATATATATATATATTATTATTATACTATTATTTTATTATTACGGATCAAATGCGATTGAGCATTTTGATACCAAATCTGTGAATTACTAAAAATCATAGGACTATGGTTTTGCTTGTAATGCAAAATAGCAAAATATGTAAGTTGGTGGGCTTAATGTTTATATTGAGCTTTTTGATTTAGAAAAAGAATTCTGTATCCAATTCAGGGTAGGAATTTGAAGGCAAAACACATTTTGCTTCACAATAGCAGATGGCTGATTTTGCTGATTTATTGCACTTGAGAAGAGAGAAGGACTGTTACCATTTGCCTCTAGACCTTATAGTTTGGTCTGTGCAATTCACTTTCAGGCATAAACAGAGTGGAAGGAATCCGAGCCAACCTGCAGGGTCCAGCTGACTCTCCCACCTAGGTGCAACATAGCATTTTGTGCTGTGGTATACTCAATATAAAATCCCTAGGAGCACCCTATGAAACAAATGTTACATTGCATAACAATCCACCAAAGCATTGTAGATAGATTTTAAATGGTTTCATGTTCATTGATCACTTCTTTTTCAATGGTTGCTGAAAGCCAATGGCTAGTAGCAGTTTGTTTGCACAAATTCATTGAAATATACACAAATATACAAATTATATTGAAATGCTATGTGGTCAACTTGGAAGTCACAACTGTTTCATTTGTATGTATATTACTGTGGTGAAATGATGGACATTGCTTCTGTCCATTTTAGTGAACATCATACCATTATTACATATATGTCTGTAAATTTCTCTTGTTTCTCTTGACCTAAATTTCCTGACTTCTGTCTTCTGTTTAGGCTTGAAAACACAAGGCTTGCTAAAATCATGTAGTCTGAGTATTTTGGTAACAAAGATATGATGTCTAGTTTGCAAAATTAAGCTTGAGCCCCTGAGTAACTGTATGGAATACAAAAACAATAGGTTTCCAAGCACTACATGCTCAAACCACAAAAATTCTAACAAAAACAATAAATGTAGTTGCAAGCTGCAATTCCCAGGGTCCAACCACTTATTCGGTCAATGAGGTCAAATGCGAAGAAGTGTTTGAGGCAGTCACAGCAGAGGATAACACTTGCAGTAGCAGAAGGAAAAATGTACATCCCTACTTGTCAGAATATGAGAGAATGGGAGCACTTTGCATTAACACTTTCAAAGAACAGTGTTAGGTGCAAAATGTGCATGACAGCAGAATATCACTGTATGGAGACATGGGTGAAGGATATTCACTGCAAGTTTGTAATAAGTTAATTCTATTTTTTCTCTCACTCAATTTTCCTCAAACTTGTTTCTTAGTAAATTTATCTCACTCATGTTTAGTGAACAAGTCTTAGCAGTCTTAGCACCCCCCCCCCCCCCTTTTCCATTCCACCTTAAATGTGGCAGCACCAAAACAAGCCTTAGTTTTAATCAAGCTGACATTAGTGAAAAGTTTTTTTTGTCTCACAAGATCTAATTTTTAGAAAATTTATATCTCACTCACATTTTAACATTTTCTATTTCACCTTAAATAAGGTGGCAGTTACATTCAGATGAAAAGAAAATCTGTTCAATTCCAAACATTTTTAATAATAAGTTTAAAGCATTTTTCAAGGTATTTGAAAGAATCCCAGCATGTAAGCACATTTTTTAAAATTTGGTTGTGTGTTTGTTATACAATTACAACACTAGTTTTCTAAAATATCTGTGATTCAATTTAAATTGAATTTGTTTGACAGAACAATATAAAAAAAATGCCACAATGCTTTTCTTTACATTGATTCTGCAAAATTTGTATTTTTATTTGTTGTTGGAACAAACTTTCAATAGTCAGTTTGGTTTATATATATATATATATAATTGTGTATATATACTGTATATATAAACCGTGACCCTATTCAGGAATAAGCAGTATAGAAAATGGATGGATATATATATATTTAATTACTTTTTCCTTAAAACACAATACCCCACAATGACAAAGTGAGAAAGGTTTGTTTGAAATCTTTAGCAAATTTATAAATAAATAAATAAAATATAATTTACATAAGTATTCACATCCTTTGCTCAGTAGCCTCAAGTCTTTTTGAGTATGATGGTACAAGCTTGGCACACCTGATTTTGGGATATTTCTCTCATTTTTCTTTTCACCTCTGAAGTGCCATCAGTTGGATGGGGAGCATCCGGTACACAGCATTTTTAAATTTGTCCACTGATGTTCAATCAGGTTCAGATCTGGTCTCTGTTAAGGACATTCACAGAATCATCCCAAAGCCACTCAGTTGTTATCTTGGTTGTTGTCCTGCTGGAAGATAAACCTTTGTCACAGTCTGGAGCAGGTTATCAACAAAGGTGTCTCTATACATAGCTGCAGTCATCTTTGGTTCCCTCCCGACATGATTGCTTGGCATTCAGTCCAAAAGTAAAAAAAAATTTCATGGTCTGGAGAACACGAAAAGGTCATGTCTTATTGAGAAGTGGCTTCCATCTGGCCACTTCTACCATACATGCTAATTGGTGGAGTGCTGCAGAAATGGTTGTCCTTGTAAGGTTCTCTTCTCTCCACAGAGCAACATTGGAGCTCTGTCATGACCATTGGGTTCTTGGTCACCTCCCTGACCAAGACCCTGTCTATCACTCATTTGGCTGGGCAGCCATCTATGAAGAGTCCTGGTGGTTCCAAACTTCCAATTACGAATAATGGAGGCCACTGTGCTTCATTGGGACCTTCAAGGCAACAGAATTGTTTCTGTACCTTCCCAGATCTGTGTCTCAATTCAATCCTGTCTCGGAGGACTACAGGCAGACCTACAGGCTTAGATTTTATGGCTTAGTGTGTGCTTTGACATGCACTATCTACTGTTTTACCAACAAGTGTTTGCCCAAATCATGTCCAATCAACTGAATTTATCACAGGTGTCCAATCAAGCTGTAGAAACATCTGAAGGATGATCAGTGGAAACAAGATGCAACTGAGCTCAATTTTAACGTCATGGCAAAGGCTGTGAATACTTATGTACATATTTTTGTGTTTTTATTTTTAATACTTTTGCAAATTATTTGTCTTTGGGGTATATGCCAGAGATTTTTGAGGGGAAAATGCATGCATGAGTATGTGTAGTTTTTTTTTTAGGTGCTCACGCAGGCGCATAATTCTGCGCATTCCTGTGTGTGTGTGTGCATGTGTGTGTTTCTTGGTGGTTATTAAAGTCATTATTTGGATTTCATTGTGTTTTTCATTGGGATGCACAATATTAGTTTAGATCAGCGCTAACCAGATCAGACATGGGCCGGTGTGGCTGCAGGTTTTCGTTCAAAGAACCACAGCAACACCTGATTCCCACTCACTTAATCAATCAGCCAATATTCAAACAACTGATCGCATGAGCATCCATTTGGCTGGAATGAAAACCTTCTGCCACACCTGCCTGTTCTGACCCAGTTTTAAACCCTGGTTTAGACCTTGTCACGGACAAATTTAATACCACAATAGGCAGCATTTTTGTTTAAAGATGAGGATACAAGACATCCAGCATGCTGGTACATAACAGATGGAAATCAATTGTAAAATGTAATTGAACATTTAATTTTGGGACATATCATCAGTATTGTACCTTTTGGATCTTATTTAGTTTGGTCCCAGTTGGCAAAAGTATGGCTGGGTTGTTAAGCAATAATTTTTTGATGGATATTTTGACTTGTATATAAATTGTTACATTTTTTTGTAATTATTTACTTACATGCTTTGTATGTCATTTTAAGGCCACTTTTGAGAAGACCAGATGTCAATTGTAGGACTAGTTTGAAATGTCTTTTTTTTTTTTAAACAATGTGATTTGTAGATAAAATAAGTAATAATTAATATAGTAGTATAAGAAAATATGCATTTGAAAATATGTCTAGCTGGTTTTGTTGCATTAGCTGATGCCAATTGCATGTTTATCACTTAAACAATATGAGAGACATGCTCATTTTAGTGTTTCAAAATGAGAACAGTGGCCCCCAGTGGCTGACACCTCATCATACTTCAGTTGCTACTAGAGATTCCATACCTGGAGATATGTATCAAGTTTTGTTGATACATATTACTGTGAAGTATCTGCTGAAATCTGATTGGCTGATGGTAGCACTATATAAATATATATTTATTTATTTTTGGCATCGGATACTGATCCAGGACGGCATGTTATGCCAATTGTTATGCCAATCTGACAACCACAATGATGTTTGCAATATATGCATTTATAACTGGTTTCTGAAGCAATGCTGGTTTACTCAATATAAAGCTGGTAATCTGAAATGTGTTATTGCAACTTGACATGCAAAAACATGTAATTACATATGAGCAAGTCATGCACACATAATCAGAATCCCCACCTTTGACACACAGCTTAACAGTAACACACCAAAAGTGAATCTACTAGAACCAGAACCACCATTCCACACAGAACAATTTTCCAAGCCAAGGTTAATTTTTAATCAAAGGTATTTAGGACTTTGACGATTGAAATGCTTGTGGTGGGGGATCAGGTACTCACCAACAGCAGGATAAAGACTAACATATAACTTAATATATTGAATATACAAAAGAATGTCTGTTTGCACTGAACTGTCTTTGTGTGAGGCTACCATATAATTTACTCCTTGTCTACAGCCTTAACTTGTTGAGGTGTATGTTGACAGTTGAATGGTGTTTGCATTTAGGGAGTTTCATTTCTAAAAAAATGCAAACTGGTACTGGTATCATGCACAAAGTCGGTGACTGCATTTGTGATATCACTCGTGAATTTTTTTTGTTATAAGGCATGGTGCTAGAGACAGTAGACACTATGGTGAGTTGTTTCACATGTATCACACTGTTAGCTTTAGTCAGACCACCAGTACTTGTTTTAGTCTGGGATTGTAAAGTTTTGCATTGTGCTGCTCTATAGGATGGCACTCCTTCTGATGGTAAAACAGATTTAGGAATTTAGGAAAATTGCAGATGGATTTCATGGGGCCCTACATATTTTAAACTGTGTTAAATGTTTACAATTAATGTATACAACTAAAAAAAATTGTATTTATCCTTGATATCATAAGGACAATTTTGGAATCAATATTCACAATGAAGTCCAGATGAGCTAAATCTGTGAGGAGAACAAGCCTCGAAAGTTTAGTGTAAGTCTCTGTACGGACACATGCAGCAACAACCAAAGCTTCATGGTTTACAGGTGAACAACCACAAATATATATATATATATATATATATATATATATATATATATATATATATATATATATATATATATATATATATATATAATTTTTTTTTTTTTTTTTTTTTTTTTTTTTTTTTTTTTTTTTTTCTTTAAACAGCCAAAGTGGCAGTTTTGGATTCTTAAAGGAGATATCAGGAGAATCAGAAAAGGAGAAACTTTTTTTTTAAACCAATCAAAAGCTAAACCAAATTAAGAGGCTACAGATCCTCTTAAACTGAAATGATAAATTTGAGCAAAATATAGCAGATTTAGATTCTTCATCCCTGAAATAAATTTATTTTTAATTTTGCATCTGTACACAAAATATATGTGAAAATAATTGTTCAGTTTTGTTAATGTTATTGGATTTTTACTGTGTGTTTTGTTTTTCTATTTTATATTAATTAAATTTTTTTTTGTGTGTGCAATACTGCTTCTTGTTCGCCATGAAGGACACTGTGTTCCCATGATTGTCATCACAGCTGCATTCACTCTTTTTGCTCTAAGCTCCATGCTTGTGCTTTGATCTCCTCCTGGCCTCCCTTACAACTTCCAGAACTCTTAAATTGCTGAGTTGCCACAGATTGCATGCCATTCCCTTTACTCTGATCCGTGCATGCCGATGCTGCTGTTGTGGAGTGGTTTAGCATACGGCAGCAGACGTGGTGTCAGCCCACTGCATCAGTCCTGTACGTGTGAAAAGTGCTCAAACCAGAGGAAGAAACATACGCCTACACGAACAGGATGATCTCAGACAGCGGCTGGGCATTTTAGACTACACTCACACAACAATAAGAGGAAACCTGATGCACAAATGCATGCCTTCCACATCACGCTTTGTTTATATATCATGGCAGAATATATGTAAATATGTGTCCCGTTTGCATTACATTGCTGTGTGATGTAATGAGAATTGTTAAGCCTAACTTAATGCTAACTAATCTTTTAACTTCTGTAACAAAAACAGTTATTTCTCAGGGTGGCACATAAAAAACTAGCTTTCATATGCTGTAGGTGTGGCCCTTTTTTTGTGGTTTTCCTGCAAAGTTAGAACATTTTTGTCCCAAGTGTTATATTGAAAAATCAACAACAATGTTGTGATATTTTGCTGTTCTGTGACGCATTAAAGAATTTTCACCTTGCACAGCTACCAGAGACCATTATAGGAACAGTGCAATGAAATTATGTTCCTCCGGAACCAAGGTGCAACATGGAGCAGCAAAACAGTATGAGAACATAAAGTGCAAACACTACAATAAATACAATAAATACACTAAACAAGGACGGGACAGTACAATACCGAGCATTACAATGAGGTGAAATGTTTGTGGTGGGAATAAGGTGCAAGAGATATGTAACATACTGTAACATATAGATGTACATGATAACAGCAGTTACTGAGGTAGAAAGTTTATAGTTCTGGGTGAGCAGAAAATATTGCTGATAAGGATGGGGATGATCCAGTCTCTGTGTGTAGAGTGCTGGGTGGGTACAGTCCAGTCTTTGTATTTGGTATGGTCTTTGTGTGGATGTGAGGAGTAGTGTGGGGTTCAAATTTCAGTTCCAGTTCAGTCCCTTTGTGAATGTGGGTGTGAGGAGCGGTGGGGCGTTCAGCTCTGTCTCAGTGTGTTGAGGAGTCTGACTGCCTGGTGGACAAAGCTGTTGCAGAGTCTGATGGTAGAGGCTCAGATGCTCCGGTATCTTCTGCCAGATGGCAACTGGGTGAAGAGACTGTGTGAGGGGTGGGTTGGGTCTTCCACAATGCTGGTGGCTTTGCAGATGGAGCGAGAGGTGTAGATGTCGCTGATTGAGGGGAGAGGAACTCCAATGATCTTCTCGGCTGTCCTCGCTATCTGCTTTAGGGTCTTGCGATCCGTGATGGTGCAGTTCCCAAACCAGACGGTAATGCAGGTGCTCAAGATGCTCTCTATAGTCCCTCTGTAGAACATGGATGGTGGGAGATGTGCTCTCCTCAGTCTCCACAGGAAGTAGAGGCGCTGCTGGGCTTTCTTTGTTATGGAGCTGGTGTTGAGGGACCAAGTGAGGTTCTCTGCTATATGAACACCGAGGAACTTTGTGTTTCTCATGAAGAGTGTTTTCACAACAGAGCCGTTAATGTTCAGCGGGAGGTGATTACCTGGTGCTCTTCTGAAGTCAACAACCATCTCTTTGGTTTTGTCAATGTTTAGAGTTAAGTTGTTGGTTCTGCACCAGTCTGTTAACCACTGCACCTCCTCTCTGTATGCTGACTCACCGTTCTTGCTGATGAGGCCAACGACAGTTGTGTCATCAGCAAACTTGATAAAGTGATTTGAGCTGTGCTTTGCAGTACAGTCATGAATCAGCAGAGTGAAGAGCAGTAGACTGAGCACACAGCCCTGGGGGGCACTTGTGCTCAGTATGGTGGTGCTGGGGGTGTTGTTTCCAATCCTGACTGATTGAGATCTCTCAGTCAGGAAATCCAGGACCCAATTGCAGAGGGAGGAATTCAGGCCCAGCAAGCTCAGTTTTCCGATCAGGTGCTGAGAGATGATGGTGCTGAATGGTGAACTGAAGTCGATGAACAGCATTTGAACATAGCAGTCTTTGTTGTCCAGTTGGGTGAGAGCCAGGTGGAGTGCAGTTGAGATGGCATCGTCTGTTGATCGATTTGGATGATACACAAACTGCAGTGGGTCCAGTGAGGAGGGGAGCTGGTTTTTGATGTGCCTCATGACCAGCCTCTCAAAGCACTTCATGATGATGGGAGTAAGTGCAATGGGACAGTAGTCATTGAGGCAGGACACTTGGGACTTCTTTGGCATAGGAACGATGGTGGACGTCTTGAAGCACGTTGGCACGAAGGCAGTGCCCAGAGAAATGTTGAAGATGTCCATGAGAACATCTGCAAGCTGTTCTGCACATCCTCTGAGCACTCTGCCCAGTATGCTATATGGTCCAGGGGCTTTTCGTGGGTTAACTCTGAATAGAGTTATCCTCACATCAGCTGAGGACAGGCGCAGTACCTGGTCATTTGGAGGAGGTGTGGTCTTCCTTCCTGGATGCCCTGCCACATGCGTCGTGTGACTTGAAAGCATTGTCCCGGTTTCTCAGCAGCTCACGTACCTCTGCAGTCATCTACAGCTTGTGGTTGGGGGGTGTTGTGATGGTTTTGGAGAGAGTAACATCATCAATGCACTTGCTGATGTAGCCAGTCACTGATTCTGTGTACTCCTCCAGGTTGATGGAGTCATCAGATGTAACAGCTTCTCTGAACATGTCCCAGTCAGTGTGCTCAAAACAGTCCTGAAGAGCAGAGATGGCTCCTGGAGGCCAGGTTGTCACTTGCTTCTGTTCTGATTTGGCACGTCTGATGAGAGGTCTGTATGCAGGGATGAGCATAACAGAGATGTGGTCCGAGTAGCCGTAGTGGGGTCAGGGGTCTGCTCTGTATGCAGCGGGAATGTTTGTGTAAACAAGATCCAGCACATTAGTCCCACGGGTTGGAAAGCCCACATATTGATGAAAGCTGGGCAGCAGAGACTTCAGATTATTGTGGTTGAAGTCTCCAGCAATAAGTCCATCCTTCAGGAATGTTCTGGAAAGTGTAATATTGGTTTGCATCACAAAGTTATCACAATGTTTATTACACAACATCAGCAGTTAGAAACAAACTAACATTAGGAAAACATAAGAAACTTAATAAAAAACCTTTACCTGCATTAGTTTTTGAAAGGTGTTTACCAAATGAGAAGAGCCCATATTGTGTAAACAAATAACCATTAAAAAAAGTTCTTGGAATTTTCAGAAAACTGCACAAATTTTCTAAGAACCAAAATCATAACATTTGTATTGTTCATTTAACATTCTACTAACCAAAATGATCTAGTGGGTTGCATTGCATATAAAGCCCTACATGGGCTTGTTCCTGAATACTTACAGGATTTAATTTACCTGTATGAGTCACCACGATCACTCAGATCACAGGGTGCTGGCTTCCTATTAGTTCCCAGAATTCAGAAGGCTTCAGCAGGGGGAAGAGCCTTCAGGACTCAGACAGTATCTCAATCTTCAAGTCTAGGCTGAAAACATACTTGTTCAGTGTAGCATTTGGTTGTTAATGTCTTAGCTTAGTTACAGGCTGCAGATCCAGGGGTTCATGGACATAGAGATTTATGGTAAACTGGGATGTTGGTGCTGCCGTCTGACTCCTTCTCACGATCACGGTTTGTGACGGTGGAGCAGTTAGATGCCAATGTTTCAGGATGCTCCCATGTTTGTTACCTTCTGGTTCTCTCCTTTGTTAGTCTGTTATAGTCAGATCTGCTGGAGTCACTGACCACACTCTGGTAAAGTTTACATTCTCTGTTCAATTTTAAATTTCAAACTAATTCATCTCTGTATCTTTTCCGAGTTAATGATGACCCACCGGCCTGAACTGATTAGGACCTAACCTCAAGCTCTTCTGCCCCATCTGAGAAGGACGCCATGCTCCCCTGATACATCTTTACATTAGCTTTCCACCTTCCGGCTACTGGACCTGGACTAGTTTGCCACCCTGCCATGGACTAGCTGCTCACCCACCATCAGGAACTGTAGAAATCTACTGTTAATATTATGTCCACCAGCAAACTAACATTACTTCAGTATAATAGAACAGAGGTGTGGGGTCCAGTGTCCCCTAACTATGTATAAGTAGTTTGACCAGAGGAGGATGGGTCCTCCCAAGGTTTCTTCCTCCAGCTCTGAGGGAGTTTTTCCTTGTCACTGTTGCCATTTTGCTTGCTCACTAGTCGTTTATAGTCATTTATACTTTGTTCCTGTTTTAACCTTTTTATTTATTTATTTATTTTATTTCTGTGAAGCTGCTCTGTGACAACTTCAGTTGTGAAGAGCACTATAAAAATAAATTTTTATTTGATTTCTGTTAACCTTTAAACATTTCTTCACATTCACAAATCACTTTTTCATTCATGGTTCTTGAAAGCCATGGTTATCCCTATCCCTAACCAGCCATGGGGGCTGCAACTTTGAAAGTGATGACATCAGGTTGGGTTTTAGTGAGAAAATGATGGTAGTATGACTATCTTTTGGTAAATGAGGCTATGAAGCCACAGCACGCTGATTACACCAGCAGTACAAAAGACAATGTGGGAGGCTACTTAGGGGGCTAGGTAATTGGCATGTCTAAATTAGTAGGGGCAAAAAATTGGAAAATGGCAAAAATTATTTAAACAAAGAAAATGCACAAAACCACTACAGTAATAGTCACAGTTTTGTGATTAAAATGCTGTCCTCCAGCATGACACTGATGGTCACTGACAGCTACAAAAATCCCTTAAATATTTGGCTGTGATGCAAATCAGATCTTCTTTAAGAAAATTTTAATATTAATTTAAGTCACTTAATAAAGATAAAAATAGTAGATTTACTCTATGGAAAAGCTTACGGTCAGTTATGTATGGCAAAGATTTCAAATGAGCACAGTGATATTAATGCCCATCTGTGTGACGGTGTTGTCAGTTGTGTTACTAGATCAGGGGTTGGCAATCTTTAACACCCATTAGAGCCATTTGGACCAGGTTTCCACTGAAAATAAAATACTGGGAGCCATAAATATTTTTTGACATCTAAAATGAAGATAACACTGTATATACTGTTTTTCTTACTTTTACATTTTGTATAAACAACTATAGTGTGCTGCTTATGAAATTCATGAAGTGCTACAGAGAAAATATTTTTTATGTAATGAACACACTTTGAACATTTTGAATTCTTGAAAAATAATAACAAATAAAAAGCAACACGTTGAATTGAAGGTCTCTTACAAATGAATTAAAAAGCTGAACTTAAATGATCCATGTAGCAAACAAAAGCAAAAAAAAAAAGCCCTGAGCCACCATTCTTATATGATGGCTATCGGAGCGTGTAGCAGAGCCTGGACCTTAATTTAATAAAATAAACTGGGAAAAGCACTTTGTCACTAAACAATGAAAAATAAATATTTGCTAAATATCTGCATAAATATTTATTTGGGCTGGTTAATGGGACTTCTGTTCCTGTACCACTGCACACAGCGGATTGGGGGTGTACGAATTCACTTTCATCTTTACAGGACTGTAAGCTGTGTCTGTGAGCAGGGTTTTTTAACGCAGTTCATGATGGAGAACAGCTGCTCCCATACACATGTGGATCCAGATCAGGCTGATTTACATCTGCTGTGTTTTAGCAGGTAAACTGACTTCCGCGAGTGTGACACTTATTTTGAATTATATTTTGAAAAATAATAAAAGATCATTTTATTTTAATATTTGAAGATCACAATAATCTTCCAATTTAGAACACATTAAAAAGAACCAAAACAAATAAAATACACTTCAATTAAAGACTTACTTATTTTCCCAAACCAAGCAGAGCCGCAGGATAAGGATCAAAGAGCCACGGGTTGCCGACCCCTGTGTTAGACATGTTTGTTGTTTTTGAAATAGTAAGTTACATATGGCATTGATCCTGGTTATCCAGGTGTTGTCATAAGTAGCAAAGATCCAAGTTAATGGCATAATTTACAGACCTGTTGGCTGCATATAGATGCAAACTGCAGAAGGCCCTGGAGGGCATGAGTGATGACCTTGAGATGCTGAAGTAAAAGTCTCTCAAAGCACTTCATGACATGAGATCTTGGAGCAACTGGTCTGTAGTCATTCAGGCAGGAGTTTTTTGGGAACTGGTACAGAGGTTTTGAAGCACACAGGCACAGCAGCCATGGTCAGCGACTGGAAGAGATTAGTGAGGATAGGAGAAAGCAGTTCAGAACGGTGCTTAAGTGCAGCACCACCAACAGGCCCAGGAGCTTTCCTGAGAAACGTGCCTGACATGCTGTTTGGTAATAGTAATGGGTGGTGGTGTGTGTGTGGGGGGGGTGGGAGGGGAGCGGTTCTGGGTGTATTGGAGCTGAGAGTAGATGAGGGTGTGGTGTGAAGAGTGTGCAGACAGACTGAAGGTAGACTGGGGGGAGGGGGGAAGATGTCCTTTGACATTTCGAAGCTAAACTTTTAGACTCTATTGTCATTGTGCGTAGTATATATACAGTTCCAATAAAGTGCAGTTAACATCTAACCAGAAGTGCAATAGTAATATTTACATAAAGTGCAGTAGTATCCATGCAGGTGGTGCAATGAGTAAGGCAGGCATGAAGTATTTTTATGAATATGTACAATAATGGTGCAAATTGAATTAAGTACATTATGATGAATAAAGTACAATAGTGCAAAGATGCACACCTGTGACAGTTCAGAGTTCAGCAGGGTCACAGTCTTAGGAAAAAAACTCTTGCTGAGTCTGCTGGTGCAGGAGCGGAGGCTCTTGTAATGCCTGCCAGATAGGAGGAGGGTGAAAAGTCTATGGCATTGTTTATGGTAAATGTCCTGAAGTGTGTGTGTGTGTGTGTGTGTGCGCTCAGAATGTGTGTGTGTGTTGTCGAGAAAAGTGGGTGATCATGATAAGGAGGATCTGTTTTATAAAAGACCACCTTGTTTCCCTAGTCAATATGAGCATAGAAACGGGTTTGGCCTTGGCAATCCCTTTCCTCAGGTTGGCTGACCTGACAATCTCTGTCTTTGAGCAGCAGACATACCTCTCTGTTTATCCAGGGCTTCTTATTAAGGAAAGTTTTATAGATTTTTTGTGATGTATTTCAGTCCACACAGCTGTTGATCTGTTTCTGGACCGAGTTGGTGTTTGTTGAGTCTGTGGTTGCCTGGGCTGTATTCTCTCTCCAGTCAGTGTGGAGCAACTGGTGCTAAAGAAAGGATTCGGCTCAATCCATCCAGATCTTCATGAGCCTGAGTCCATGAGCCTTCTCTGTGTGACAGTCTGTATCTTTAACTCTAGGTTATGCTAGGTAGTGTGTGGGTTTAGACTTAAAGTAGCATGCAGACCTCCATGCTTTTGCAGCATCTGCACCGGGTTTCTCAGGTCTGCAGGAATGACTAACCTGGTACCGGTGTTCAGATCATCTTTGGAGGTAGCTGGTTGACATCAAATGGATGGTCACAACCAATGTTTATGTTATGTCAATTTTTATATCCAGCAGTGCCTGTCTGTTGAGTTGAGCAAAAACATTGGAGATTTCTTAGTAAATAATGAAAAAACTCCACCACATTATAAGCCGCATGGTTTAAAGTGTGGAAAAAAAGTAGCGGCTTATAGTCCGGAAAATACAGTATAAATGTTTTGCACCCATTTATATAAAAGAATAAAAGGAAAAATATAAATAGTAAAGCGGTTCATAATATTGCACAAGTTATTGCACAAAAACATAAATAAATTTATTTGACCAGATGAACTATAGTGGTTCATAGTGGTCACCCATTCGTCCATATATTTGGGGAGCCTCCCAAATGCCTTTAACTAGCTGGTGCCTTCCTATTTATGTCCTGAAGTAAAGGCTTTTTTTCTTGCCACTCTTCCATAAAGCACAGCTCTATGGAGTGTATGGTTTATTGTGGTTGTATGGACAGATACTCCAGTCTCTGCTTGGGGGTTACCTTCAGGGTTAACTTTGGTCACTGTGCTGCTCTGATTAATGCCCTCCTTGCCCTCTCTTGGCAGGTTTATTGTGGTACCATGTTCTTTCCATCTGACGATAACGGATTTGACATTATTTTACAACCCTAACCCTAACTTCTCAACAACTTTGTCCTTGACTTGTTTGGAGCTCTCCTCTTGCTTAATGGTGTTGCAGCCTCTATCATGACGATCTATCAGATCATGACAGTATATAGATTTACTTATATTGCACTTAAATTGTATACAGGTGAACTTAATTTCACTAAGCATATGACTTTTGAAGTAAATTGGTTGCACCAGAACTTCATAGGGGCTTCATAGCAAAGCTTTTCAGCCTTTACTTCCAAACTTTATATACATTTCATTTTGCCAACTTGGAGTATTTTGTTCAGATGCATCACATACAATTCAAATTAAAACATTTAAATTAAGTTTGTAATGTAACAAAATAGGTAAAAATACTTTGCAATACATACATACAAACAAACAAGCACATTATTCTGGATCATGATCCAGACCAGGATGGGTGTGTTGGTTGGAATGGTAAGAGCAGTAGCAGCATACATTTGTGAGGGTCCACACAGGAAGGGGCCCTTGACTGCAGAATATATTTGAACCAAAATTGGGCCTTTATAGCATGTCTCATAGAACTCTATGTGAAACCTTCTTCACTGTAGATGGAGTAGTTGAATACAGCTGATTGACTGTGTGGCTGCAGTCTTGAAGAAACACCCACTGAGTGGCCTGCTGCGTCTTAGCCAATAAGACGTGTGATTAATTTGGCTCAGCTAGTGGAGCATGTGGAGACGCTTGGCTCAGCCAGTAGAGGGTTTGACAAATATTGGCTTTAGTTTCACTGCGATCACAAGTCAGTCTGCAGCTCCACTGAAGAAAAGTACCCATGTCATGCCACACTGACTAATTTATTATCTGTTGGAGTAATTACTGAACTCATTTCAGGTTAAGGAGCATGTTTTAATTGTGACTTCTTAATATTGGTCCATCACAGCTTTCACAAAGCCAAACCAACAGGAAACAAACCCCATTAAGCATACAGTATCATGGTCTGAGCCACTGTGCATCTGAAGCAGGCTGTTCAATAAATAAATGAAGGAAGGTTCAACACTGGTGGCTGCTGTCTAAATTCACTCTTTTGACACTTTCTCTCTCACACAAACTTTTTGTGGCTATGCTGCTTCAACCATGGAATGGAATATTTCTGCCTGTCTTGCCATTTGCCACAAATGCGTCACGTACCAAAGTCTTAATATTTTCGGGTTTTTCTTTTCTTCCTCTCTTGTGCTTTCTGTTCTCTATCTTTCCGTTTGCTCTTAAGAGCGTAGCATTACTCTGCCATGCACTGCTGGAATAAGTGACTCACACTCAGCACTGCCCTCTGCTGCTAAACAGACTATGTCTGCTGTGTGTCTCACAGTGGAATATTTTTGTAGCTGCTGCTGTCAAGCCAGACACTCAAGCCAAAGTTTAGAGAAAATTGGATTGTTGGCCAAGCTGTGATGCAGAAAACCTATTATTGATTAACGACATTCTCACAGTCTCACACATTTACAGAGTCAATAAAAACAAACTATATTTAATACTGCTGACAAATCCTAAACAATGTCCAGGTCAGCAGTGCTTCAGTTAGCTTACACCATGCATTCCAATAGTGAAAATATAATTGTTTTAAAAAAGCATAAATCTATGTACCAAATTTGGCAGCTGTATGTCTAAAATGATTTACAGAGAATCAGAATCAGAAATACTTTATTAAATGCACAGGGTTAGTGGGATTATTATCTTACAAATGTTGGAATTGTATGCTGCACTCAGGGGGAATCAGAAATGAATTAAAGAGGTTTTTTTTTAACCAAAAGTGGGCCTCATTTTTCACCATTTTTCACCACATGAAAAATGGTGCTGTTCCGGCTACACTACACCAGCCATGTCCTACTGTGTTGACATATATGAAACATTCAGAATCTACTGTTTCACAACAGGCGTACAATCTCAAAAGATATAATTCTCAACAAAGTTATTTACCATTTACTCTTTCCTAATAAATTTATGATTATTTAAAGTATTCAAATGCCTGAAGTTCTTCCCACACTCAGAGCAGTAATACGGTCTCATAGAACTCTTTGCGAAATTATTGGTTCAAATTATGTCCACTCTGGTTCACACTCACATAGTGATGGAAGATGGTACAGTGAATCCTAATATAAATAAGGTATATACTCTCATTGACAAAATAAAAATGTAACACACACAGAAGGAGTTGTTTGAATGGAATTAATATGGAATATGTGTGAATGTAATGATATATGTAAGTGATTATAATATCAGGTTTTGTATCATGTTCTATATGGGCTATAGATGTTGCAGCTAGGTCTGTAGATCCTGCACACTTGTAGGTGGCCGTAGCTGGAAACCCAGCTGATCCCATAAATGTTCAGTTGGTGACAAATATGATGATTATGCAGGCCACGAAAGTGTTGCCATCAGTAGACATTCCTGGGAAAGCCTTGCTGTGTATGGGCTCCCTATATCACACCATCTGTTGGGCAATGGAGTGCCATAGCGAAGGCTGAAACAGAACAGAACTGCATGCTGAGTTCTGCAGCAATTCTCTCTATCTTTTTTTGTAGTGCATGTATCTTTTGAGTGTATGATGGGGGTGATGGGACACATCTCACAGCAGCATTTACACATTTTGTTTGTTTTCTTTGTATTACAGTGAATGAAATAATTGGCAGAGACATGTCACAGACTCCAGTGGTTCACAGCTCCTCAACAATGCACAGCCAGTCCTAGCCCACCACCTTCACTCTTCAGGCAGCAGAGTGTGTGAGTGGAAATGCAGAGCTGTGGAGTCAGGCAGACCCAACCGCAGTGCTTCCATCCACTCGTTAGAGGAGGACCCCAACTACCCAGGGACAGCTCATCCTTGCTTGCATTTGGCTGGTGCAGAAATCCACTTTACCTCCTCTGGACCCACCAGGCATCACTGGTTATAGGAAGAGAGAAGTCATAATATGATGTTTGGGGCAGACAGAGAAATCTCACACGCACAGGCACACAAAACATATTGGTACATGGTAATGTTCATAATGCGCATATTTCTCAGTACATAGCTCCATTAGGTCAAGTCTCATTCTCTCAGCGTGTCTTTTTAAATAGCCGTAGTTCTCAGGCGTTTCATTCAAATGGTGAAGACTTTTAAGATCAGCTATCATATGATAAACAAAGCAAGCTATGCAGCCCATGATCCTTATAAATAGTGGATGCAATACAAACTGATGTTTGTGACACTATACTGGCAGATTATATGTTTATACTGTCTGTGTTTCAGATGAATTGGAGGGAATTCAAAAGGAACTGACCCACACCTGTTTTGCCCCTTTAACAATACTGGACGCTCCCTCTTGAAATCAGCATTGTCTCAGTGGTGCCCTCTGGAGGAGAAGCCAGAGTGCTGCAGACGTGCTATGATATGCAACATTCCACACACTTAGTGTCCTTTTTTGAAGTTATAGATGAACTCGAATGAACCCTTTTTCTTCTCCTCTTCAGGTTGAACAAATAAATGCCTTATAAACGTAGCAGCTTGGGTCAACTGAAAAACAGAAAGTTTTAAGTCTAAATGTTATAGTTTGTTTTCCCTTTACTCAGTTTAGTGTAAAATCATCTAAATTCCTCCTCAAGTTCTGTTTCAGCTATTTTATTTTAAGTGTAATTAAGTGTGTATTGGTACAATATTAGTCCTGCAATCCATATTAGACCTGCAATCCATTATATAAAATTAAACTTCTGTAGCAACACTTAGTGAAGACAGGTTGAAACTAGTTTCGTAAGCTGATAACTCCAGTGTGCCTTTCAAATCACAATCATGCTCAGATCTGAAGGAAACTATCCTCATAAACAGTCTTTATTTGAATTACCTTTCTAGCAATGGACATATTGAAGTGGTTGGAAAGACTTCTTCGTGCTGCAAAAGGCTGCCTTCTGACAACCTTGACAATCAACAGTTCTCTCCTGCTCAGCATGCTTTCCCAAATGCTGTGTAAGAAGAAATTGCACTTTGTGTCCTAAATGGACATCTTAATAGGTGAAATAAAACCAAAATTTCAAGTCCACACATTTAGTTTTATAGTTGTAACTAAATAAAAGTTGTAATTAAATTGTTGTTCACATTGTAGGTGACAGTTATTGTATTTGACAGCAGATCTAATGAAAATCAGTGTTGGAGCTTACCGTGTACTGTAGAAAAGTCAGAGACCACCCTTCATTGTCAGAACATCCAATTAGTGCAAGTTATTCATTTTTATAAGACAAGAAAAAGCAAACTATATATTTAACAGCAAACATTTACACAAAGAATATTAGATGTTTCAGTATGTGTGTTCACAGACATTTACAGCTTCCAGTCTTTTCAGGAGGCTCATTTTCAAAGTTTTTCCACACCTCTAAAGTCTTCAGACTGCATGTAAAACAGATTTGTTTCTCAAGGCAGAGCTGTTGAAAAGTCTCTCAGTACTCATATTTGAAAGAGATTTTGAATTGCATTTCCAACTTATTTTTCTCCCTTTTATTTCCAAAAATGTTTAGCTTCTGATCTTCTGGTTAGTGTTGCAGAATGTAAATGCATAACATCTAAGGGCGTTTTCATAAGATAAGATAGAACTTGATCCCTTGGGAGGATTCCTTCAGGGAAATTAAGGATAATTCATACCTGTTAAGTTTGAACCTTTGTGCTTGGTTCAGACTTTCAGGTGGGAAAATATCTGAATAATGGTGGATACTAACATACCAAGACACACGCCACCCAAAAATAACTTCTGAGAGCCTTCTGAGGGCAGTAGGGGAAGCAACTTTGTGCCTTTGTGCCAAGACCCTGTGTCTAATCAGACCACACCTGTAATCATTTAGATGCCTGAGGCTGTAGCTCTAAAAATGTGATTTGTAGAGAATAGAAATACTTATATATAAATACTTATAAATCCCACAGGAAATTGCAATTATTACAGTTTTGCACCCATTTATATAAAAGAATAAAGGAATAATATAAAAGTAAAGCAGTTCATAATATTGCATAATATTCCTGATCCAACATTCTACCTGGATTTGGTATTTGTTTGTCAGTGAATGTATTCATAACTTGATAAATTGATATATTGATAACAGCTGGACATGTACCCATAGCTTGTCATTGCGATAGACAAGACAAGAGACAAGCTTCTCTACCTGCTAATGTGAATACTAGGTCAGAAACCTCTCCTGATAATTAGGTAAAATTAGGTATAATGGTCTTAAGGGCTGTTTCACCATTAATGAAATGAAGGATGGTCTCTGGATTTTGCACAGTACTGGTATATGAGACTGTTGTTGTATGCGAAGATAACTGGGGTACAGACAGTTGGGTGCTATTTATCTGTGAGGGCTGAATATTATGCTGAATTGTATAACTAGATTGGATAGAAAGGAATCTATGAAGAATCGTATTGGCTCCCTGCCTTAAGAAAAGCTTTGATTTGATTTGTATTTTTCTATTTTAAGGAAACTGATATGGCAACTGGAAAGGGTTTCTTTTTGGGTCTCTTAAGTATTCATGACTATTGGTTTAAGTTGAAAAATGGAAAGAAAAACTGCTATGTACTAAAAACCTGCCTGTTGCCTTTGGAAAAAAAAGAGAAAGAAAAAAAACCTTGATGCCTCTAGATGTAGATGCTATAGAGCAGCTAAATTGTAGGATGCCAGATATTCATTTTTTACATGAAAGAGGTGTGTGCGTGTGTGAGTGTGTGTGAGTGTGCGTGAGTGTGTGTGCGCACGCACATGCACACGTGTACTCCTGTCTTTTAAAGGCCTAGAGTATGTGTGAGGACATTCATGTGGTGAGTAAATGTTAAATTGTAGGTACACTCTTAAAATAGAGGAGCTTCAAAACAATTCTTTGAACAATGCTACTTCTGTTCCATAGAGATCTATTTGGATTGAATATGAAGAACATTCATAACTTAATGAAATGTGTTTTTACTGTCAAACTTTTACAAAAATCACATTACATTGCATTTTTATGTTCATTATGAAACCAAAAGTCTTTCTTCTAACATAATTTGAACCTACTCTATTTTTAAGGGTGTACCTGTAACTCCTGCTTAGGGTATGGTCACATTTCCAGGCTGAAATTACTTTTTTGCCTTAAAATGATCCCTGCTTATTTTTTATGTATGTCAAATCCAATCTTTTCAAATCAGATTTGAGCCACTTTTGCAAGGCACTGTATTTGAAGTCAGATTACATTTCATGCATCTTTTTGCTTGCACTTGTGTTTAGTGCTGTTGGTGATGGAACCCAAATTCCTATTGAAAAATGGTCTGTTCACTCAGTGGCTGGTGTGAGGGGGGAAAAGACCAAAACTTCTAAACTACTGCTAGAATCTTATTATGGTTTCAGAAATTACTGAATCACTGATAAAATCTTTGTAAATAGTTAGCTTTTGGCTCAATAATGTAAAAAACATTTTGGTTCATTCTGGATACTGCACTTACACCCATCTCCACATTGAGGTGAGGTTCCCCAACAATCAATCCACATCATTGCACATCAATCCACCTCCACTTGTGGCATGACCAGCCAGCTTCTGCTGAAGTGCAGGACATTATCCATATGTTGAATGCCATGTTGAATCACTCCATTATTTGAACCAGTGACAAGGTTCTTCATCTACAGTATAATGCCTCTGTGGAGGCAATGTGCATAAATGTATGAATGTGTGAATCCATTCAATTTTAGTGACAGATTTGTTCACATTACAGGCAGATACAACACAATTACATTTATGAATGTGAACCGTTTAGGTGGCCAAATCCAATCTGAACAAACAGAATAAATTATTAATGGAATTAATGTGAACATAGCATAAATTTCAGTGGAAAGCACACATGCATTCAGGCTATGCAAGGACAGACATGATATGAAATTACATCAAATGTAACTAGCAGTTATATTTGTTATTCAGCTCTTGCATTTATAGAAGTATAAATATGTATGTAGTTCTTTGGTGTATATAAAGTGTGACAGATGATTTCAGTGACACTTTCACTATTTAATTTAAATTATTACAGTAGGAAAGCCTTAACTTGTGTTTGCTCTACAGATGTGGTTTGAATGTTTTAGTTTGATTTTAGGAATAGCAATTTAAAATTCATCTGCAATAGGACAGCAAAACGAGGGAAAACCTGGGAATTCCAGCACTCCCGCTGAGCACCTGCTTATGTTCCTGTTCTTTAAAACCAAAGACCGAACAATGTGTTCCCATACACACGACAACAGACTCTAGAACTCTATTTTTGATACTCTGAAATGATATGGATGTCATTCCTAAAGCTGGGGGGAAAACACATGTATATATAATATATATATATATATATAATATATAATTTCATTTTACAAAATTATATATATTATATATATAATTTTTAATAAAATAGAGTATATATATATATATATATATATATATATATATATATATATATATAAAAATTTTGTAAAATAAAAAGGAAATACAAGTTTAGCTGCTGTTTATGGAGCCTTGTATTGTAATTTCTTGTACATTTTGTATTTTAAACCTTTTGTAATTTTTGACTGCAGTGCTTTTTGAACTTATCCAAAGGGAATACTTTGCATTTTAGGCTCTTCGACGTAGCGTGTCAATAAAAAAAAACCCTAAAGCTGGCTCATTGTTGCTTTTTTGTGTGTTGTGTATTCTTGCAACTTTTAAGCTGTTACATTTCAGACAGAAGCTATGTTTCCACTGACTAAATAAATGTTAATTTATTGGTCATCATTCCATTACAAACAATAAATGAACCACACAATTTGTTGCATTTAATGCCATCCTTAATTTTTCATAAAACTTTTAAAATTAAATAAAATAATCATTGGTTTACATCTAATAAACAGAAAATCAGTGTTTACATGCATGTGACTAATCAGAGAATGGGAAAGTCAGGATCTACA
Organism: Acestrorhynchus altus; assembly: GCA_034509495.1. Classification (NCBI taxonomy): domain Eukaryota; kingdom Metazoa; phylum Chordata; class Actinopteri; order Characiformes; family Acestrorhynchidae; genus Acestrorhynchus; species Acestrorhynchus altus. The sequence goes on from CM067523.1 coordinate 16,508,568, forward strand.
TGAGTCAGGCAGTATTTGGGTTTCTGCTTTGCAACTGATCAATAATCTCACATCATTTCTCACATAATGTAAAACACTTTTTCTTTACCCATCGAGCCATAATACATGAACATATAACATCTAGAAGATGAAGATATCCTTTATTTTGTCACCATCACTCAAATGGACTTCTCAGTGTATGTAAACTCTTAACTAAAGTCCAGCTCTCTTTATTGGATTTCTTAATCTGATTTCTAGACTGATTACAGGCTGCATGTAAATACACACACTGTAATACCAAAAAAATGTATAGATAAGGTATCAATAACAAAAAATATATAAATGACAAAAAATATTTCAATGTCTACTATCAATTATAAACTAAAATATAATATATCTGTGTATTCAGATATAAGTTTCAGGGAGAGCTTTAACATCAGACACAATGAAAACCAATGCTGCTGCAATTTGGCTCAAACCTCAGACAATAACACCTTTCACCATTACAACATGAAACACCAGTTTCAGCTCCTTTTCATGGTTCATTTCATGGTTATAGTTATGTAAACAAGTTACACTGTACAATATAATACAATAAAAATCTTACTTTTCTTCTTCTCATCAATGAAGCTATTAGATTAGAAACATTAAACATACATACAAAAACTAAATCTTAGCTATGACTACACAATTACACTAGAGCAGAAACAAAACAGGATATATACACATGTACAAGGTAGACATAAATACAAGTTCTGTCAATATTGTTGGATATTATTAAAGGTGCATGTGCAGTATTGTCCAAATAAGTGTATTTTATTTTTAATTTTTTTTGTGATAGAGCAACACAAAGTGTAAAGAAACATTAAAAAAAAAATACACACACACACACACATACACACACACACACACACACACACACACACACACACACACACACACACACACACACACACACACACACTGGCTATCATGTGGAGCTATCATGGTGCAACCCCCCAGACTATCACCATGCTGGGTGAAATTGCAGGCAGCATTTCCAAAAAACTGGAAAAGTTCAAGGGGTGTGAATATTTTTTCAAGGGACTGTACAGGAGAGGAAACTGTCAGCCTAGTAAAGATTTTCAACATGAAACTTTCATTCATAAAGATCTGATACGTGATTTTCATTTATTTGAGCAGTGTACACCACGGCATCTCTGGACCCTTTCACATCTGTCACGTGTTCAATCTGTGAAGAGAATGGTGGACTAACAAATTTCTGATGTAATGTAGCTGCACAGTGCTGGGTTTCTGGACTCTTCATGGAGTCTACTGCTGGGTTGAGGCCCTCTGAAACCCTTTTCTGCTGTCCTCAATGTGATCATTTCGAGGAAACTAACTACTGCAGACATCACACAGAGGCTTCCCTTGCCATGTCAGGCACATGGCACCTGGGCAAACTCTGTAGTTTGCTATGGGACAAAGCCTGTGAGGCATGACATAAGCTCTCACAGAGGACTCACCTGAACCATCCTTCACATGTGGTGTGGACTCCATTGGCTGGAATGTGTTTGACAATCCAACCACTCTATCAGATGCACAATTTACAGAATATTTGGAGCAACACAACGTGCAAATCAAGGCTTCCATGTTGCAGAGTTTGCCCAGCTGCCATATGCATGACAATTTTCTCTGCATTTCACTGCATTCTTGTGTCACACTTGATCTTTTACTGTATGGCGCAGTGGTTCTCAAAACTGGTCCTTGAGAGCCACTGTTAGGTTATAAAGTCCCATCATTCCAACCTCTTCTAAATCACAAGCCCTTGCTGAGCCAAACTGAATACAGAGCTCAGAATACACAATATTTTTGTCTTTCATGATGTATGTCAGATCAGGCACTCCTAATTCAAGCTCTGTCTTGATCATGAGACTGGCAGCAATATATGTTTGATGGCGCCCAATCATCTCTCAAATCTTTGCAAGAGTTTGCAGGTTATCAGAGAGGGTAAAAAGAAGTTATCATGCACAAATTCCAATATGTCCCAAAGAGGAATGTATGGTCTATCGTTTGTATTTGTACAGACCAGGGAAAAACCCTGTCTATAAGTAAATATCTATTTGAAGCTAAATCATGTGCACATGTTCTCTGATATTTAAGAGTTTTCTTTAATTTGTGGGAAGAAATCACTTTCATGTTATTGTATTTGACAAAGATTCAGACACATTGAATTCCCTTTCACTGCTTTTGGTCCATTTACTGTATTAGCACAATTATCTGTCAAAACAAGTAGTAAGATCAATAAATGCATTTGAACTGTTTAATATGCATATTTTTACTGTTGGTTCATGACCTCAAAATGTCAATTTAGTTATTGTTTATGATTGTAAAGTAAAAAAATAAGTATAATATAAATATATCAAAATTGGACATTGAATGAATATTTTGAAATTTAAAAATGTGGGTTCCTTACATACTACAAAGCTTTTTTAAAATTCATTAATTAATTTCATAATTTTAATTATTAAATCACAAATCAATACACTAGATTTATTAGAAAATTAATCTGTTCATTTAAAAATGTTTAAAAAATGAAGTACTTCAATTATAAAACATTACACTTTCAATTTGCAACATTACACTACAATATACTAAAATGACCCTATCTGCCATTTTGACCATTTGTAATCTTCAAGCTTATTTAAAAAAAAAAAAAAAAAAAAAAAAAAAAAAAAAAAGATCAAATTATTTTGATTGTTCTTTATTTGTTAAATGAAGCATGCAGTACTTTTGCAACAACATATTTTGTGGAACTATATGGATGTTTTATTTCCAAATGTTTTTTCCCCCTGTGCACAGCCATACACAGTGGGTCTATGGACCAAGATTGAAAACGACTGCAAAGAATCAAGTGTGGAACAAAATAAGTGAAAAACTACACAGATTTGCAAACCAAATAAAACAAATAATAAAATCAAATTTGGTCTTGGGTTTATTTTTTCATCTTCTATTTTTGATCTGAGCATCTTCTTTCGGCTGCTCCCTTTAGGGGTCGCCACAGTGGATCTGCCCCCATCTTGCCGTATCCCCTGCCTCCTCTACTGTTACGCCAACCATCTCCATGTCCACCTACCATCCATAAACCTTCTCTGAGGCCTTCCTCTTCTCCTTCTGCAGCAACATCTCCAACATACTTTGTTCGATATATCCACTATTCCTGCTCAACACATGCCCAAACCATCTCAACCTGGCCTCTCTGGCTTTATCGCCAAACTGTTCCACCTTTACTGTCACCTCTGATCTGCTCATTTCTAATATTGTCCATCCTTGTTGCTCCCAACGAAAATCTCAGTATCTTCATCTTTGCCACCTCCAGCTCAGCCTCCTGTCTTTTAGAGAGTCTCCAAACCATACATCATAGCAGGTCTCACTACTGTCTTGTAATGCTTTGATTGAAAATACAGAACAAACTGCTATTTAGGTTTTCTTTCTAAATCCATTAACAAAATTATGACAGTCCTTCAGCAACACAAAACCAGCCAGCACCAATGCTCAGGTTTGGGTTCTGATCGGGTCAGTTTACAACAGGACAAAAAGAAATTAGGTCATTTTTTTTCTGAGTAATATTTTATTGTTTTCATATGAGTTACATAACTAATCTCTTGATTCATACAAGTTTCCAAAAAAAAAAGAAAAAAAAAAAAAAAAAAAAAAGCCCACTCAGTTGCCAGAGAGGCCTGCCATTTTTTTGTTGGAATTGCCCTCTGGGTAAAGGCAACAATAGACAGCGGCCTTAATTTTAGCAGTTTACTCACAGCTTAAAACAAGAGCAGGAAAAGGAGAAAAAAAGACAAAAAAAAAGGTTGGCTGCCAAAAAGGAGACCTACAGCATCATAAGCCCCAAGCATCTTACAGAGATCCTTACAGTAGATACAGCAGGAAACAAAATCAGTCACCTTTTGACAAAGGCCTTGAAGATTTCTTGCATTAAATAAGAGTTCTCTCAAGATTTGATAAACTAAGAAGGGCACAGTTGAATATTCAAATCTAAGCATTTAGGCACAGTGTGCTGTTGAGGCACTTGCCACCAAAACAAAAATCTCTTAAATCCTACTGGCAGCAAGTCTTCAACAGTCTCTATGTTTTACAGTATTGTTTGGCTTTGTACAACCTCACGGTACATTCAGTAGTAGTTATAAATCCAGTTGCATTAAGTAATGTTTCAGTTCCTTTTGTATCCAGCAGGCCATATGGCTTAGCCCTTGTGTATTATATTGCACTGCCTTCCACTGGCTGGCTTACAGGGTGTAATGCACGTTAAAAAGAGTGGATACTTTATCGTGGCATTACACTCACAAGCTTTAGGGATAGGGTTTTTTTTCCTCTCTCCACAATAAGGCCTCAATAAGAGTTTACATGCATGAACTTCTAAACCAAGGCACACAGCTAAGCAGGCCATTCCTCTATGTGTCTCAAACACACTGGTCTACACACAAGAGCACTGTACTGTACAAAAATACATATACAAGCAATGTATTTCATGCTAGTTCCCCTCCAGCAGTAGCAGCACATTTAAAAAATAAAAAAAAGCCAGCTACGCCAAAGGTGGCTTGGAATTGGAGAATACAGGTCAGGGGTTGAGGTTAGTCCAGTGAAATGTGGTGCTTGCTTGTTCCTCATTCCAGCAGTCACTTTTGGTCATTCACAGCACATGAGGCGGACAGGATGACCGGAGAGGGGGAGATTGGAGTACTCAGCCACGGCCTGCCTCGCCACCTCCTCACTGGGGAAAGTCACCAGAGCCTCCCCACTCCTCTGGCCACTCAGATTGTACAAGACAAGGACAGAGTCCGCCTGGAGCTGCAATGAAATCACACACAAACAGTTGCACTGGGCAAGGGATGGACATGGGTAATTAAATATATGCGAATCTAGAAATGGGTAGTAAACATTTTTAATTAAGTATTTTCCAGTTGCTAACACTAAAATTTAAAAACTTAATTCCTTTCATCACCAATATGTTTGTGTAGAAGTTAGTCACAAATATATAGTCAGGAATCCTCCCACACACACTACTCACTTGAGATTTTTCATTTTATTTTGAACCAAAAGACAACAGACTGCAACACACTCCAGTTTCTATGCTGATGAATTCTGGATTGTAGCACACAGAAGTGACCAGTTTTACTTGAGTTGCACAGAAATTCTGTTTTTTTTTTACTACTATATTATTATTATCTTCTCTGTCCACTTTATTGATGTTGCTGCTGGAACCTTAATTTCCCTGAGGGAACCCTCCCAAGGGATCAATAAAGTTCTAGAAACCTTTCGCAGAACTCTAGTTCAACATCCAGTAAAGAACACACAAAAGTATGTGGACAGCAACTAGTTGCTTAAAAGGCTCATTTCAATTTTGTATAAATATGTTAAGTTCAAATGAACTTCAAGTTCAAGTTTAGATTTGCATGGTGAGTGTCACCACAGTAACTGTACTTTTGTTGTCTTGTCTCTAGTTAGTAAAGTAAACTACTTGTACCTAATACTTCAGGTTGATACAGCTGGTTGAGTAAACTATATTTGATCATTATTACTGTAGTGCGACTGGGACGTATCTTTTTCCAGCATTACAGGCAGATGAGGTTCCTCGAGCGCAAAGGGATATGACTGCAATTATAGATGATTATGTTCATTTTCTCAGTATTGAGACCAACATTAACAAGAATAAGCCAGTACACGGCTTATTTTAAAAAAGCAGTTCTATTTAGTGTTCATTTTGGATATTTAAAAATTTTGGCTTGAGTATTGTTGAGTAGAGTTGATGCTGTTTGATGGCAGCTGCAGAGTCCAACTCGGTTGAGAAATACCATATACATATATACATACCCAAACAAGTAAATACTCGAACAGCAAACATTAGCTGTTCACTTTGTTAGAATTTAAACTTAAATTTTTGTACTTCAATATGTAAACGTTTGCATGTCAAACGTGACCATTAAATCAAAACTCCACATGTCTAATGAGCTACCCTGCAAAGAATAAAAACAGGTTAGTGAGAATGGCAAAGCAGGAGCTTCATTTAGGAATCCCAGAATAGAAACTCTCACAGATGGGATGATGCTACGTGATGGTTAGTTCAAGAAGCATCAAAACCTTGCAGATATGTCATTTAAATCTGAGAGGATTAATGGTCTTTTCAGGGTTATTCAAACTTGGGACTCTCCTTCATTACAAAAGAGAGACAGAAGAGAAAAGTTCAGCAAAAATCAGCAGAAGAGGGAACTGCAGGAACACCACTGTCAATCAGGAAACAAATGGCAGGGAGAAAAAAGGAAGCGCTATAGTTAAGTCCATGCAGGGCCGGCGGCAGCAGAGCTCTGTGGGGCCTTACCTGGAGGAGTGCCCCCTACAGGCAGAGCCACTCTTTGGGCTGGATTAGAGCGCGGGCCTGATCGTTCACTCCCATCACACTGCTGTAATCCTCAGGAGCATACTACAGCACAACAGCCTACAGTCAGTGCCACATTCTCCACACTCTACTCACATACAAAACTTCAAACACTGGAAAGCTTCATCAGCTCAATGTCCAAATGGCATTTGCAGGCAAAAACTGCACTGTAACAATGAGGGTTTCCCCAGAGACGTTCAGCATTAGAAAAAGTCATGTCTTTTTGGCTAAATGAGAATAAGATTAAGAAAAAGGAAACAACAAGGTTGACATGTAGCTACCTACCAGATTTAAAAAACCTGAATTCTACCATTAATTTATTTATTCCTCTCCCTAAATGCACGTTTTAACATTGTATCATTTCAATACGGTGTGTTTCAACGTGTTTCCATTTTCAAAAGGCATAAAATTAAAGATTACATTGACAAAAACAAAAATAAACAAAAACAACAACAAAAAGGAACCTGGACTGTTTACAGACTGGAACCGTATTGTCTTTAGCAATGAATGCAGGTTCTGTTTGAGACACAACAGACGTGTTCAAGTATGGAGTCTTCAGGATAAGTGCTTCAATCTTGCCTTTGATGTGGAGTGACTGGCCCAACTGCTGATGCGATGATCTGGATAGCCGTCACATATGACAGTCAGTCCCTATTAGTGATATGAGGGATACAGTTTCCTCTCATGGCAGGGCCTTTGGGAACACTGGCATTTTTCAGCAAGATATTTGGTTTTTGGGTGAAATTTCAGGATGAACCTAAAATGTTCTCTAACAGAACTTAATTCACCTGTGTGACTAAACTTTTGAATGTACACGTCAACTGTTCAATGTCTGAGCACTATGCATTGCTGTCACCAAATGAGCCTTTGGATGTGGTGGTTTTCACTGTTTGGCAGGAGTGTCAATACAAAACTGCCCTTACTAATTGAGTTGTGCGTATATATGCATGAACAACAGAGGCCTCATTTCATCTTCTTGGATGACAATGCTCCAGCTCATCGAGGCGGCATCATTATGGAATGGCTACTGGAAACAAAGTGGCCAGACCTATATCTCATAGAAAACCTATGGGATCAGTTGAGTCGCAGTGTAGGGGCTTTGTTTCAATAAATTGTTTGAGATTAAGAAATCACCACTGCATGCTTCTACTTATGTTCATGCTACAGTAATATTATATCAAAAGGAGGAGCATTCTTGACATTTTCCATAAATTTCACCCAAAAGTCAAATATTCCTAACTTTTTATATACCATTACATATGAAGTGTTATTCCATTCCAACTTGTACCAGAGTGTATCTGGCTGCTACAGTGCCACAATCTGTTAATTAAACAAATCTTGGTGGGATGTCTTAAGGAAGAGCTCACCATCTAATTTTTTCAACCCACACCACAGCAAAATATAAAACAAACCCTGCCAAATCTAGAAACCCATGCACAAACAAAACACACACACCTAAAAATATTTTTGCGGGTGCAAGCACACACGCGAGTGAAAAAGGAAACACTCTTCCCGAGAAATGTATGTGAAATCTGTGCTCTGTCTAGCCACCGCTAAAAGCTCCATTTCAGTGGTTCAGCCAGAAATCAAACCTGAACCCAGCTTGTCAGACACACACACTCCACAATGACAATGGAGTTAGCAGCCCCTGGCCTGAACCACACACACAACCTTACCTTAGGCCTGCAGAATGGCGTTACTCCTAACCCTGTTACTCAACTGGGAATTAAGCACACCCAAAAAAGACCCATTCCCGTTATATATGCACAATGTATTAATTTCTCACTCACCCATTTCCCACCCATCCACACACCCATTCATTCCTTCCCATTTCTGCACCCTGGTTAAATTCTAGCTGATGAGGTTCATACCATGCATAGATGATTCCGCCTACTCAGATGTCAGCCAATAAGGAGAAGGAAAAGAGCACAAATGCACAGAACAATGTAATAATATTAATAAAATTTAACCTACAGGCAAAACAAAATATTTTTAAATATTAAAACACACCACAAAGCACATTATTTGGCTTTGTACAAATAATGTACACAAAAATCATGGTCTCTGGCTATTCTTGTAGCAAGATGAACAAAATATTATCTTTGCTCTATATAAGTATGCTTATATAAGAATGCTGGAAAAAAAAACAAGTAACACTTTTGTTTGCAACAATGCAGGGCTTTAACCCATTAAACTATATGGGCTGGTTTCCAAGACTACACAAAATGATTGAATAGAGATTCTCCATTTGAACCACAGTGCAATCCAAGATTAGACTTAATCCCTTACCAGGGAATGGCATGTAAGCTTCATGACTTGCAGAAATGACAGTGTCATAGGCCCTAAAATTATTATTTTAGAGGCACAAAATGCAGTGCGCCAAATGGCTTTACAACACAGTGCCTTGCGAAAGTATTCACCCTCCTTGATGTTTTACCTATTTTACAACCTTTATTTATTTATGTATTTATTTATTTCATCTGAATTGTATGTAATGCATCTGCACAAAACTAAAAAGTTGAAGTTAAATGGACATTTTCCGTGTTTTATATACATTTATTTTTTCATATAGATATGTATTCACCAACTTTGCTATGAAGCCCCTAAATAGTTCTGGTGTAACCAATTACATTCAAAAGACAAATGCTTAATGAAATGAAGTCTACCTGTGTGCAATCTAAATGTCAAATGATCTATGATCACACCTTTTCAGAAAAGCCCCAGAAGCTGCAACACCACTAATCAAATAGCACCATGAAGACCATGGAGATCTCCAAACAATTCAGAGACAAAGTTGTTGAGAAGTACAGGTCAGGGTTGGGTTATAAAAAAAATATCCAAATCTTTGATGATCCCCTATAGCATCATCATCAAATGGAAAGAACATGGTACCACAACATAAATACTTTCGCAAGACATTGTAGTTCCTGCTTTAGTATTATAATTGAATCATTTGCTTAGACCCTGGGGTTTAAGGAGTTAAATGCAAAGAAATATGAAATATTCATATCTAACTGAAATTAATGTGAATAATAAAATACACCACCATATAAGGATAGTGGTACAAAAAAGAATTTCAGAAAAAGTAAACATTTGATGTGTCCTCAAATCAGTGGATACAGGGGTATAACCGTTGGCAGAAACAGGCTATAGAGAAGTCCATGATTTTAAAGCTCATTTGTGTCAGTGTGATATAAAACTGATACTAGGATGTGGCTCAGTCTTTTACCTGGTAGCCTTGAAAGAAATTTAGAATGTCTTTGACCCCGGCACTGTATGGCAGCCCTTGCATGCGTACCAGAGCACCAGGCTGAGGCAGAACTGGTGGCGCTTGCTGAGCCACTGCAGCAGCCATGGAACCTGGAGGAGCTGTAAAGTAGCCCACTGTGGAGGGAGACACTGGAGGGCTAAGGAGAGAGGGCACAAAAAATGTAATCATATCAATATCAGCATACAAACATTAGCCCATCTGATCGTTATGATTTCCTTTTAACTATTATCTACAGTTTTTTTTTACTGCAAACTGGCAGTGAAAAAGTCGAGATGTCTGGCATGTTGTATCCTGACACACTGACAGACACTAGTCTGATACGGGCAATATTTTTTGAGCTACACATACAGAAGTAAATTTTGTATCATTTATTGTACCTTTGTACCTTAACCCTTCCCAAAAGCACACTTTCTTTTTAGGTGTAATAATTTTTTCTGATAAGTCCAAGCTGGATGGAACCAAATCTAAATCAGAATATTTTTGTCCGTCCCCTCACTAGTTCATTTAACCTGCTTTCCCCAGCATACAGCAGAAACACACAAGCCAACACCTGCATTAATTAACATATGATTAAATGAGTGGCAAACCTAAAAGTGCTTGGTTAAACTTTGTGCAATTTATTTAAAATTGTACTTGATCTAGGGAATAGGCTGGCCCCAAAGTGTAACTGTTAGATGTAGCATCTTGCCAGTGTTGAGTATCATTTCACTTTGAATTATTTATGGCTGCTGATCAGTTGATTTACATTACAATTGATTTACATTGACTAATGTTGTGGATAGAAAAATAATCTTACGACTAAGGCTGCTATGTCCTCTTATCACCCTTTAGTTTCAGGTAACAGAAGTGTTGCTGACTGGATCATATCCAGCCATAGCAACTTTAATGGTTTGTCTGTAGTATAGTTCAGAGACTGGGGGTGGCAAGAATGGCCACAGAAACCTAAGATGGAAGAGGTGCCTACCTCAGATTTTGTAATGATGTGGATGTTCTGAGTATTGGGGGCAAGGAACGGGTTGGGCTCTATGCCATCTCCTGTATTATTTCAATTAGTAATTCTTAGAAGTAGTTATTTTAAAGTAACTGGTAGCCAAGATTACCACTTCAGTTCATTTAGTTAGTGACTGGCACTCCAGTCATCACTTAGAACACTCATTCAAAACAATACAAAATAGTGTCATACAATGTTTCAGCCTCCAGATGTCACCATTGTATAAACTGATCAGAATGTGTTTTTTTTTTTTTTTTTTTTTAAGGTTGAAGGTTATTTACGGAATAGTTTTGAAGTTTTTCACATGCACACATACAGCACACTGTAGTACTGTAGTCTGATGTGGAACAAAATTAGCATACCTCATCAGACTGCCATTGTTTCGGATTTTGATGAGTAAAAGTAAATTGCAAAAAGTGCTGAAAAACCTTGCTGAGCTGATTTAAAAAAAATAATTGTCTATCTAGACAATTAGATCTATCTAGATAATCTAGATCTATCATCAAGACCACATGTGTGGTGTCTGGTCTAGAATTCCAAAACACCTCAGAAAAATACCATGTTCAAAAAATTAATAATCACTAAAAAAAGATTTTTTTTTGTAAAAACAATATTCAGGAAAAATATTCCTGAAGTTTCTTCTTGAAAAAATAATTATAAATTTTATGTCTTTCAGGTTAAGCATTACAGAGTAAAATGTGTCTTGCTTTGCACCTTCTAAAGGCCAATCAGGCAGATTTTTTTATATAAAGTTTCATGTCTCTAGGTTGGGTCTTTGGGTCTTGGGTCTTTGCAATGCTTTGCGCTCTGACCCCTAAAAACAATATGACATATGATATGATCTTGCCTGCATTTATGCAACATTTTAGAACCAATTTTTAGTATTTTACACCACCATTGGTACTGACGTTGGGGTTGTGTATGCTGATGGTGATGTCACTGCCAATTCTGACACACCCTTGCAGTTCTCCTTTCTGGGCTGCAGCTATGATTAAACTGCATTCATATGTTAAATATTAATTATGTTATATATTAAATTAGCATTAATAGATGTTGATTTATGACATAAAACTATTTCTATGTGATATTTAAAACCAGTAGATGGGGTTTAACTACATAAAAAGCCATTTGTTCAGCAAGTAAGATAAAACAGCTCAGTACCTTGGGTAATAGGCTGTGTAGTTCATGTTCATGTTCATATAAAGTTGTGGCTGAGGGGAGTAGTAGGTCAAAGTAGGCGCAGGACTGTGAGTTGGGGGTTGGGCAGTTCTGGGAGTGGCCAGCAGAGGAGGCTGATAGAGGGCGGCTGCTTCAGTGGAGAGCATGGCTGCTGGGGAAGGAAATGCAGCATAGGTCGGTGGTGAAAGGCCTGAAGTAGAGGGGAAAAAGAAGGGGGGGGGTGCAGGAAATGAGAGCAAACCAAGAAAAGGGCAAAAAAAAAGGGCACATTCATTAGTTAAATGTTTATAAAGTAGTACAGATACAGACCTAATTTGAGTGATGGAAAATGAAGTCTCATTGCAATTTAGTACAAGACTAACCTTAATATGTAAAATATGTAAACCCAGTTGGATGTGTTACACTGAAACTAAGCTAACCAGAAGACTAGTTAGCAAGTAAGATCTATGCTTCCTTTCATAGAAAGCAGGTAAATAAAAGAAGCATTTCCTGGCACAGGAACTAGGTATGTACACACCACCTTACATTGTGTGGGTCAATGTCAGTTATTGTACATTAACTTCACTGGCTCCAGATCAACAAGGAGAACCACCTCTGCTGCAGCATGAGGAGTAAATAGCTGCACAAATAAGGGCCCATTCCCAAGCCAAGGTCAGACACACAGATGAAATCTCCATGCAAACAAGACACTTTCAGTCCTGATTTAAGCCCCATTATTATAAATGCCAAGACCTTGCACCTCTTTGTCAGAGAAAGAGGTGCTCACATTGCTGGGTCCAAGATAAGCTGAAACCTAATCTCTAAGTCTGTGTTGATAGCAGCAAAGAACCGCACAATCTACACTATCAGCTCTGCTGAACAGGCTACACCTACCACTCTGACAAAGCTCACCTTACTGGGACACAGAGCGTTATTCATGTTTGGTGTCCTAAATATTTCATTTCGTAAATATCATTTTAATATCATAAAAGAAAAGAAAAGGTTCCAATCCTTTGAAGGTCTCCATCATACCACATATCGAAAGACACAAGTAAAGACAAGACCTGTTTTAGATTTATAACATGATAAAATCATTGAGTGCATTTGCACTTAATAAGCAAATAACTGCAGAAATCCAGATAAGGGATCGGGTTTTAACATGCTTGATTTCATAGAGGAGTAAAGGGGTAGAAATCAAGTCTATACATGCATTCTTCTTGAATTATGTAAAAACTGATTGTGCATGTAAACATGTTGATTTTTAATTACACTATTTCTAATTTTGCAACCAGCCAATAAGCCCACAGAATAACATATGATGTAGATGTCACATGAAACCCAAAGTTCATGCTATGTTTTATTTTTTTGATTACATTAAACCTGGTACCCAGATACCTCAATTCTCCTCCTCTTTGCCTTTTGATGTTTCAGTCCAGCCAGCCAGACCAAGAGAATGCTCTCGATGTGGTTGCTAGTGCTTATATGCTCTTTATGGGGGTAGATGAAGCTTTGTGCTACATTCAAATCTGCTATACTGGAGGTTGTAAGCAGTGCAGAGGTCTGTTACTGTTTTTTGTAAAGGAGTTTTTTTTAGTTTTTAGTTTTAAGGGAAGGTACTTCTGGGCTGAGAGCCTTCTGTTTCTATAAAAAGGGCCTGGGACAAGTAATCACACAACCACAAGAATACTGGTCCCAGGCCCTTTTTATTTGGTCTGGTGGAATGGCAGTGGCAATGTTATTATTGAGTGCAAACACACTCAATGTCTACTCTGCCTTCATATGAGGGTGATGAGCCATTACAATTCATAGTATGCCTTGTCCAATACCTGACGAAAGACTAGCTCATAACGTCTGAGTGATCTACTTCTCTTTCAAATGAACCCATACTCTAGAGACATCAAAACATCAGCAGTATTGTCTGAACTGTTTATGCTTGATTGATTGATGCTCAAACATGATCAACTAAAAGTCTTGTTGCTTAAGTCCAGTATGAAAATGAATTGGGTGCGTACAGGGCAGTTTACAGGGTGGAGGAGAAAGGCCACTACGATTCAGAGTTCCCCCCATCAGCACAAAGCTCATCTCTTCAGTAGAGCACTGAAACACCTCTACGTAACGGTCCTTCATCATCTTCTTATGACATCTCTGCGCCACCATGAATGCCCGGTCAGCTGACTTCATCTGGATGAAGGCATCGCCAGAAGGCCGACCCTGTAATCATAGACAGGTCATTGGGATTGTAGTAAAACTCTGAGGTCATATGTTCCAAAAGACTGGTAAGCTCCAATGAAGTGTAAACTATTCTACTATTCTGCAGTGGTGTTCAGCCTAAATCTATTGGCCAAAAAAAAAGTAAATATCCTCCAAATATGCATCACTGTGCACCAAAAATAAACCACAAAAAATAAGTTACCAAAATTCCTGATCTCTCCATTTCACCAGGTACACTGACCAAAAAGCCAAACCGCTACATCAGGGGGCCATCTTAAAAGTGTGTCTACTAAAGAGAACTGTGACTTTTCAGAAGTAATAAATTACTTGGGTTAAATGGGTTGAAAGTCACAAAAGATTGGGTACCTCTGTTCTACACTATGATCAAAATAAAATAATCCTGACAACCATGTGACTGTGTTTTAAGTGGTTGTCTGTCTTCTCGTCCCACCTGTTGGTTGAGCACCATGTGAACCCCATGTGGTTTGATATCTATGGTGTGTTCTCCCATGAACTCCAGGATGTCCTCTATAGCAGCCGTGTAAGGGAGCCCCCGCAGACGCACACAGTCTCTAGTGCTGCCCGTGGTGATAAAAGGTGGGGCAGTAAGCACAGGCACTGGAACCATGGGAGGAGGGGGGAGCGTGGAGATCAGTGGAGTAGACATGTAACGGTTCAACACCTGGAAAAAAAAACAAAAAAAAAAAAAACACCAGTTGTCACACATGAACGGGACTGGAAAACCTGTTGACTGCATGAAGTAAGTAAGACTGGAAAAAAGCTTGTTGCTGTACTGACTTGCTGGACCTCAGCTGCAGTACTGCGGAAAAGCTCAATATATCTCTTTCCCAGAATCTGTTTGTGCTTCTTCAGTGCACTCTGGGCATACTGCTCACAGGCAAACAGCACAAAAGCATCACCCGTTGGTCTCCCGTCTGGGAACTTCACAAAGAGTAGACCTTCAGTGCCATCTGTTACAGGGCTGTCAGGGCCCAGGAAACCTAGCACGTCCTGGTGCGTGGCAGTGAAAGGCAGGCCACGCATACGGATGATCACCTGGTTCTCCTTGGACAAAAACTGCGCCACTTCATTGGATGTGCCTAAAGACAAATGAAAGAACAGGAGATTCACACTGCTGTCTTAATGAAACTGTGTGTAGTGTTGTCTGAACTTTCAAATTATAAGCAAATCTATGGACAAATGAATTTTCTACCTTCGGTAGAAAATAGAATCCATAGAATTGAAGGTAAAATTATAATCTATAAAGTGTTATCAATCAATGGGAGACAATCAAGTGTGAGTGACCATCAAAGTCTGATCTTCACAATATACATTTGTGTACCATGCCATTATAATGCCAGGCCATTATTAGCCTACAGTGTGAGTGCTCGAACAACAAAGATCAGGCTAAAGCATTTGTTTGGAGAAAGGAAAACACTGCATTCCAACATAAAAACCTTTTCCCATCTGTGAAACCCTCTGGTGGTAGGATCATAATTTGGATCTGGGCCATGATGGCGTGCAGCCATTTGTTATTGTTATAAAAACAAAAGGAAATCACATACTTTTGCCACTCACATATTTGTAATACTGGATCACTGTCTGCAATAAATAAACAACCAAGTGTAATATTTTGTCTTGTTCATGTCATTTCAGGACATGTCTGAAAACATGAGAAAGTTTTAGATCAAATTTATGGATTTTAACTTCAAGCACCACCATATATCTCTTATCTGCATCTCTTAAACAAATTAATGAACCTGAAATTCTCATGGGTTAAAACGGTCAAATACTAGGAAGGTCCATTACAGATGATGTCACAAGTGGTAAACAAGCCAATGTGCATGTGTGAGAAAGTGCACTGGCCCACTAGGAGTGTGTTCAAAGATAGCAGAAAAAGAAAAAGTGTGTCAGGGCATCTCCTTTCAGCCTTTTCTCAATAGACACAGCAATATTGCGGCCTGCCACAGTCACTTTACACCCTGAGTGTGAGAGGGCAGAGCCAGCCTTTTCAGCAGCTGCTGCCTCTGCTGCGTCTCAGGGGAAGCTGCTGTCTCTTGGGTGCAGGCACGGGTAATGGGGGGTGCTTTGTAGGGAAGAGTAGAGTTTCCCCTCGTGTACCTGCTCAACAAGAGTCAGCACAGGGACAAGGCACACAAAAGAGCCTTTGATTCAGCCCAGTAGAGAGAGGGAGTATTCACATTTACACCACATCACAAAGAGAAAGAGGTTCTCTCTGCAGTGCTGCCTTAGGGCAATGTGTGCCCAAATTCATCTGTAATTGAAAGTTTTCAAAACACCTTACCACAAACTTTATAAAATCAACCCACCTCCAGCAATTTTCAGAAATTCCTCTCCTGTTGCTTTATATACCTGAAATTAGAGGAAAAAGGGAAGGATGAAAACAAGCAATATGAGGTGTTGATTATATTGCAGTATCTGTGTAACATCCAATCCTGCAAAAACATGGAGGAAAAAACATGAATCCAATAAAAGAGGAGACTACCAGAACTTCCAAGAACAGTGGGATAAGATGATAAGAGGATATGATAAGATAAGATCAAATAATAGATAATTTAGTAAAGAAAAACACTATATAAATATGAAGAATATATAATATACAGAGACTATATTACAATACGCAAAAAGAGTCCTGTTGGAGGAGGTATTGCACATAATTATTGCACTTTTGAACTGTTTATTGCACCAAGTCCAGTTGTGTTGTAGTGGTCAGGTTACAGTTTACTGGTTGGCTCCTAATTGTTCCCATCCTCTGTCCTCCTGTTAGCACTCCTCCCCCCCAGAGAGGACTTGTACAGTCTGATGGCGTGTGGGACAAAACCGTTTTTAAGTCTATTGGTCCTGCACTTGGGAAGGAGCAGTCTGTCACTGAACAGGCTCCTCTGGATGCCAATATATGCCAGTTACCATAGATATAACAAGAGCAAGTTATTACAACCTTATGTCTTGTATTATGATGATCAAACATAGGATACATATTTGGCAACAGTGGTTGGAGTATAGTACAGTTTATTGATTTTCCTGCTCTAACATGAGAATACTAAGCCTGACATTTAACAGATACTTGAACAGGAAAAGCATAAAATTTATGAACTCATATTCAACTTGTAACTAATTTCCCCACTGCTGCTGTAGGGTGTACAGGAACAATCCAGGTTCATACAATCCAATTTTTGTTTCTAAATCAATGACAGGGAGTTTGTTCCCATATTTGATGAATTAAAAGCCTCCAGAACGTCTCTTGTAAGGGACTTATATGGAGATGAGGATACATGTACACATTTGAGTGCCTTTTATAGCTTTCACTGACTTCATGTCCGCATACTTTTGGACATCAGACTCAGATTAAGCATTATTGTCATTCTCAGCATGACATATGATAGAACAAAATAAAATTATTCAGGCTTGGTGTACAGAGTGAATTTAAAAAGTTAGTTAGATAAAAAGAAACATATTGTCCATCCGGAAAGTAATCACAACACTTCACCTTTTGCACATCTTATGTTGTTTTAGCCTTATTATATTACAATAAAAGGTTAACAACACAGCAACAAAAGATAAGAGACAGATCCCCTAGTGAGCAAACCAAAGGGCGAAAGGAAAAACTCCCTCAGAGCTGGAGGAAGAAACCTTGGGAGGAACCAGGCTCACAAGGGGGACCCATCCTCCTCTGGTCAAACTGTTTATACATAGAGAGAACCAGAAGGAACAAACATGGGAGCATCCTGAAACATTGGTGTCCAACCACTCCATCACAAACCAGAGTGATTGTGATTGGAGTCAAAGAGCAGCACCAACATCCCAGTTTACCATAATTCTCTAAGTGCACAAACCACTGGATCTGCAACTTGTAACTGAGCTCAGAAATGAATGACCAAATTAACAAGTATGTTTTCAGCCTAGACTTGAAGATTGAGACTGTGTACAGTCCCAAACATTTTTGACATTCACTCTAAAAAAGTTAAACGTTTTTGATTGCTTTAAGTGCCTTTTGGTAAACTCCAGACAGACTGTCATGTGCCTTTTACTGAGGAGTGTTTTCCATCTAGCCACTCTACCATACAATGGTTGTCCTTCTGGGAAGTTCTCTCTCCACAGAGCAACATTGGAATTCTGTCAGAGTGACCACTGGATTCAACTATCCTAAGTGGTGAGCTCTAAGAAAAGTCCTGGTGGTTCGAAACTTCTTCCATTTACAGATGACTGAGTCCACTATGCTCACTGGGACCTTCAATTCAGTAGAAAATTTTCTGTACTCTTCCTCAAATCTGTCTTGATACATTCCTGTGTCACAGGTCTACAGAAAATTCCTTAGACTTCATGGTTTGGTTTGTACTCTGACAAGCACTGTCTACCATAGGACCTTATATAAACACACATGTAAGCATAGGATGATCAGTGGAAACAATATGCCTCTGAGCACAATTTTGGGTGTCATGGACTGTGAATACTTATGTACATGCTATATTTTTGTTCTTATACATTTGCAATTTTTTGTCATTGTGGGGTACTGTGTGTAGAATTTTAAGAGAAAAAAATAATTTAATTAATTTAGCAATAAGTGAAACACTGCAAATACTTTCCAGATGCATTTATGTGAACAATTAGTAAATGACTGGAGGGAGACAGCTCACCTCGATGTATCTGCTGCCCATATGGTGTTTGTGCCGTTCTAGAGCCATGTCTCTGTGTTCCGAGTTGACAAAACGAACCAAAGCTTCTCCATTCCTGCGGCCCTGAGCATTCAGACACAGTGCCACACCACCTCTAAACACAAGCCAACACACAATAGTTTTCATACTAAGCCTGCATTTCAACTTCCGAAAAAAAGTATTTGTATAAGGGCATTGAACATAACCAGGACCATTGTTTAAAAAAAAAAACAAACAAAAAAAAACTAGTCTGTACCACCTCTTCTCAATCTATTTAATTCCTTGCATAGCCCACTGCCAACCATCTTCAGGAACCTGTGGGAGCCAACTTAAACATGCAAGCTAGGCACGGTCCAGATTACACAAGAAAGTCAACGTTGATCCTTATAAACATCTAAAATGAATACAGTGTGTTTGACAAAAGTGGTTACCACCACTGTAACACTATCCTGGGCATTTTGATAGGTCACATAGGATTAGCTGAATAGAACACTGTGAGACAGCATTCTGATCTCTCTTCTTACTTGGCAATGTTGAGGCCCTTGAAGAAGCGAGCGATGTCCTGATCTGATGATTGCCATGGCAACCCCCTGGCTCTGATGACTGTCTCGCTATCCACAGCTTCTGTCTTACTGCTGCAGGAGAGACAAGTCAGAAAGCATCTTTTATAGTGACCCAAACACATGACTGTAGGGTTACGTGAAATGGCCAAAATATATGTATCATGATATATTTTATACTTCAGGTAGTTTCATGATATATTATAGCCCTAATATTTTAAAACCCAATAACATTTTAAACCCCAATATAATGATATTTCCTCAGCCCAGGTCAATAAGCCAGGTAAATAGTTGTAAATATTGAATATTAAATATTGATATAATCACCCAGCCCTGTATTATATCCTATTTTAATGAAGTTCTTTTGTCATGATAGGGCATATAGGTTTGCAGAAAGATTACATCATGTATATGATCCAGGTTTTGGATACTGGAGGATTTGCTTGGCCCCACAAAATTACCCTATATATAAAGAATCAGGAAAGACAGTGCTATGGGCAAAATTTCATATCACAGCATACTTAAAACTGGCTTTAAAAACTAATGAAATGGAACATATTAGAAAACAGTCCATCTTTGAATTCTCACACATTACAGACAGATCATTATGACCAGCTCCTTGCTTCAATACTTAGTACACAAACGCCTCTTGCCATGGAGAAGCACTGTAGTTATACAATTACAGTTAGCCTCTGTTCACCCTGTTCATCAATGATCAGGACCCCACAGACCACCACATCGCAGGTATTATTTCTGTGGTGGGTCATTCCCAGCACTGTAGTGACACTGGCATGGTGGTGGTGTGTTACTGTGTGCTGTGCTCCTATGAGCGCATCAGACAGAAGTGCTGCTGGAGTTTACAGCTATAACCACTGTGCACTCTAAAAGACACTGATACCTAGTTGGTCCACCTTGTAGATGTAAAGTCAATGACATTCATTTGTTGCTGGGCAGTTCGCACAGTCTTGGTCATCCTCTATTTCTTATATAAAGATATAATATTTTATTATTTTGTGAAGATTCAACAACAAATGGGACACAATAGTGAAGTGGAATGAAATTTATTGGACGTGTCATAGTATTTTAACAAAAAAAAACAACAAAAAACTGAAAAGTGTGGTGTGCAATTTTATTAAGCCCCTTTACTCTCAGTGCAGCAAACTCACTCCAGACGTTCAGGGAGGATCTCTGAATGATCCAATGTTGTCCCAAATGACTGATGATAAATAGAACCCACCTGTATGTAATCAGGTCTCCGTATAAATGCACCTGCTCTGTGATAGTCTCAGGGTTCTGTTCAAGGTGCAGAGAGCATCATGAAGACCAAGGAACACACCAGACAGATCAGAGATACTGTTGTGGAGAAGTTTAAAGCCGGATTTGGATACAAAAAGATTTCCCAAGCTTTAAACACCCCAGGGAGCACTGTGCAAGCAATCATATTGAAATGGAAGGAGTATCAGACCACTGCAAATCAACCAAGACCCGGCCGTCTCTCTAAACTTTCATCTTGAACAAGGAGAAGACTGATCAGAGAAGCAGCCAAGAGGCCTGGATGAACTGCAGAGATCTACAGCTGAGGTGTAGAGGTGTCCATAGGACAACAATCAGTCGTACACTGAACAAATCTGGCCTTTATGATGGCAAGAAGAAAGCCATTTCTCAAATACATCCATAAAAATTCTCATTTAAAATTTGCCACAAGCCACCTGGGAGACACACCAAACGTGGAAGAAGATGCTCTGGTCAGATGAAACCAAAATCAAACTATTTGGCCACAATGCAAAACAATATGTTCGGCACAAAAGCAACACAGCTCATCACCCTGAGCACACCATCCCCACTGTCAAACATGGTGGTGGCAGCATCATGGTTTGGGCCTGCTTTTTTCTGCAGGGACAGGGAAGATGGTCAAAATTGACGGGAAGATGGATGGGGCCAAATTCAGGACCATTCTGGAGGAAAACCTGTTGGAGTCTGCAAGAGATTTGAGACTGGGACGGAGATTTATCTTCCATCAAGACAATGATCCAAAACATAAAGCCAAATCTACAATGGAATGGTTCACAAATAAACGTATCCAGGTGTTGGAATGGCCAAAGTCCAGACCTGAATCGAATCGAGAATCTGTGGGAAGAGCTGAAGAATGCTGTTCACAAACGCTCTCCATCCAACTTCACAGAGCTCGAGCGGTTTTGCAAGGAAGAATGGGAAGAATTTGTTAAAAAAGTTTGACAAATCCAATAAATTTCATTCCACTTCACGATTGTGTCCCACTTGTTGATGATTCTTGACAAAAAAAAAAATTTTTTTTTATATCTTTATGTTTGAAGCCTGAAATGTTGCAAAAAATTTGAAAAGTTCAAGGGGTCTGAATACTTTCGTAAGGCACTGTATATTGAATGAACCCAGCACAATGTAACAGTTAAGATGCTTTAGGCGACACTCACCATGCTCCAGATTCAAACTTGTATTTCACCATCTCAAACAAGGAGAATTTATGATCTGGAAGACAAGGAAGGGCTATGTAAGAATCATGGAACCATGAAGAAAGCTTTTCCCAAAAAAATGACCCTTCACCATAAAGGGGGCCAACTTCCTTCCTGTGGTGTGGGTGTCCACCAATGCTGCTTTACACACGTCCAGGGCATGATTGAGAGCAAAAGTGAAAGTCAACAGAAGATGGCGGAGCATATAGATTACCTCGTGCTGTTAGACGTTTGTTTTTCTCCAAATAGTAAACATAGATCAAACAATCAACTTTTGGTGATAAGAAGACAGAGAAGACTACAACATGCAAGATGAATGATATGTCCTTACTCATTGCTCCTGTACAACTTGACACGCCCACCCAGCAGATCGCACGGTTCCTGCCATGAACAAACTTTTCAGGTTTGGGAACTTATTTTTGTTGGTGAAAATGCGCCAAACGGTTCAAACGGAACCTGTTCAGCATTGGTGGAAAATGGCCCAAAGTAAATTTAGCCAGGTAACTCTAATACAGAGGCTGAGCTCAAAATAAGCAGGTTTAAAAGAGCTTACAGTGAAACAAAGATCACAAAGAAACGAAGAAAAATCAATTTACACTCAAAACAGAGGATTTAGAAGTTGTTACATTACAAAACAGTATTTTTTAATGAATACAGGGGCATATCAGCTGTAATGCATTTTCAGTGATATCATAAGCCCCAACTTTCCCAGATCAATATTAAGCCTATCAAAAAAAACACTGAAAAGACAGCAAACGAGTCTAATAAATAGAGTCGCAGAAACATCACTATATTACATATTTATAGTATCACAGTATGTGTCAATTTGTCCTTCTCTTATAATTATTGGTTAAAATGCCACTTTCAGGAAGGAAAATAGAAGTTTGTTTTGGGAAGAAAAACACACGTAATAAGTATATTCTGCTGTCCAATGAAAAACATCTACCTACTATGTAAATAATTAGAAAAAAATAATTTTAGAGCATGTTTAATTACTCATTTTAATTAACTTCCCTTCAAACATTTTTTCCTTCTCCTATAAAGTCAACATTTCAGACATCTGATGACAGTATGCAAAAAAATATCCCTTTTGAATGAAAAAAAACAAAAGAAAGGCAGCAGCTGAGGACGTGGAGCTCTTTTGAACAATATATTTTGTATAAAACAAAATATTTTGTTTATGCTTTAATCCATTGTCCATTAACTGGCTAGTACATTTTTATTCAGATAATTCTGATAATAGTAAGGAATTGATTGAGTTTCTCTATTCATTAATCTCTATTCTCTATTTCCAACCCCCACTGCTGGTATTGAGTAACAATAGGTGGTATGACAACAATTTTAATACAATGGTATACATAAAACTGGCATATTGCTGCAACCCTACTTATAATACTGCATCCTAATATGACATTACATACTGTATGTCACATATAGTGCAATAAGTTTGAGGTTATGCAAAAGAGGTGTAAGAATGCTTTTTACTGACTGTATGGTTCAGCCTGAATGTGCTGAATGATCATCATCATGCTCTTCACCTCCCTCACACC
Source organism: Acestrorhynchus altus (assembly GCA_034509495.1). Taxonomy (NCBI): domain Eukaryota; kingdom Metazoa; phylum Chordata; class Actinopteri; order Characiformes; family Acestrorhynchidae; genus Acestrorhynchus; species Acestrorhynchus altus. Next base: position 16,531,877 of record CM067523.1, read on the forward strand.
AGCCATTTGCTTGCTTTCTACAGGGAGACACAAATCTGTGGAAATGTATGTAAAGGAATACAACATGTACAACAAAAACAGTGGTTATTTATCACACTAATTAAACACACTTTGTACAGGAGTCTAAATAAAATATTAACAGATACTTTGTTACTGTACTGAATGTTTAATGCATCTCTACTTATTTCTGTCATTTATTACTCTTTATCCCTATATCTAACATCAATAGATAACCTACGTTAAGGGTGCAAATAGGACACTCATTCCAGTGAATCTATTCAGTTTAAGTAGCAACCAATGCTATGCTGACACAGGTGTACAGGTGTGCAAATGCACACACACACACACACACACACACACACACGTACACACACACGTACACACACACGTACACACACACGTACACACACACGTACACACACACACGTACACACACACGTACACACACACACACGTACACACACACACGTACACACACACACGTACACACACACACGTACACACACACACACACACGTACACACACACACGTACACACACACACACACGTACACACACACACACACGTACACACACACACGTACACACACACACACACACACACACGTACACACGTACACACACACGTACACACACACGTACACACACACACACACATTTCTGAGTGCTTTACTGTACACTGAAGGACTGCACATTATTGAAAGAAATGAACATTGCATGTTGGATAATTGACTATTCAATCAGAGTAAAAAAAATCATTTTTTATTATTAGGTAAATTAACTAAATACATCATGAAGATTATGACACTGCACACATTGCAATAATCTTATAACAGTCTTAAAACGCTTAAGCTAGCAAACCTTTAGCTAGACAAACAAAAGGTCTATCAGCTGCTTAACCTGCAATACAAAAAGTATAATTTTTTTCTGTGAAAAAATATATATATAGTTGCAAGCAGCAATTCCCAGGCTCCAAGTACTTATTAGCCCAATGACCCCAAATACAATAGTGTTCAAAATAATAGCAGTCCATTATGACTAACAAGATTAATCACTGTTATTGGTATGTTATATTACCACAGCGACAAACATTTACCAGTTGGTGCAGTGGATTCTTAGAAAGCCTTAGACCAGCATTCATGATATACATGCTATTGAGTCTGTGTATTTGAATAATTCATTGAAAGGTGTGTGTTCAAAATAATAGCAACGTGGAGTTCAATTAATGAGGACAATCATTCTGTGAGGAAACAGGTGAGAATCAGGTGGCCCTTATTTAAGGGTGAAGCCAGCACATGCTGTACATGTATTTCTCCTTGAAAGCCAGAGAAATATGGGTCGTTCGACACATTGTTCCAAAGAGCAGTGAACTTTGATTATAAAGTTAACTTAAAATGAAGTGCAGACAATAACAGGCTGCTCAGCCAAAATGATCTCCAATGCTTTAAAATGGAGAGCAAAACCAGAGAGACGTGGAAGAAAATGCAAGACTACCATTCGAATGGATTGAAGAATAGCCAGAATGGCAAAGGCTCAGCCAATGATCAGCTCCAGGATGATCAAAGACAGTCTCAAGATACCTGTGAGTACTGTGAATGTTAGAAGACGCCTGTGTGAAGCTAATCTATTAGCAAGAAGTCCCCGCAAAGTCCCACTGTTAAAAAAAATAAAGACATGTACTGAAGCGGATACAATTTGCCAAAGAATGCATCAACTGGCCCAAAGAGAAATGGAGAAACATATTGTGGACTGATGAAAATAAAATTGTTCTTTTTGGGTCCAAGGGCCGTAGACAGTTTGTCAGACGACCTCCAAACTCGGAATTCAAGACACTGTACACTCTGAAGGCAGTGAAGCATGGCGGTGCAAGCATCATGATATGGGCATGTTTCTCTTACTGTGGTGCTGGGCCTATTTAGCGCATACCAGGGATCATGGACCAGTTTGCATGTATCAGAATACTTGAACTTGCCTTACGCTGAGGAGGAAATACCCTTGCGTTTCAGACAACAACCCTAAACACACCAGTTAACAAGCAAAATCTTGGTTCCAGTCCAACAAAATTGAGGTTATGGAGTGGCCAGCCCAATCCCCAGACTGTAATCTGATAGAAAACTTGTAGGGTGACATCAAAGATGCCATTTCTGTGGCAAAACCAAGAAATACAAATGAATTGTGGGATACAGTCAAAGCATCCTGGGCTGAAATACCAGTTGACGGGTGCCAGAAATTGGTTGACTCTATGCAACACAGATGTGAAGCAGTTCTAAAAAACTGTGGTTATTCAACTAAATATTAGGTTAGTGATTCACAGGAATGCTAAATCATAAAAAATAAAACAATCACATTTTGAGTTTGTAAAGACAAATGCCAACACTGCTATTTTTTTTAACAGCCCAATGTTAATTTCTTGTTATTTTCTGTAAAGTACTTACAACTTATATACATTTCTCTTCATGTTTTGATTTGGAAAACAGTATGCAATGTTCCCAGTGCATGGAAATGGAAACTACTACAAAGATTTTGTGCTTAACTCATGTTTTTAAAACACACTGCTATTATTTTGAACACAACTGTATGTCAGTATGTAAAACTCCCGTCTTTCCTGATCAGTCAGTGTGGAGACAGTTAGGGGAGAGGAGGGTGTAGCTACTTTCTAGGGTACCGAAATGGTAACCTTGTGGGATGGGTGAACCTATAGAAGATTACTCATACTAATCCCTGTGATGAAGCACTGCCAATAGAATTGGACTCTCTGGAGCAGAAAAGCATGATCCTATTGGCACCATGCATCATGTCAGGGATGGGCTAGATGGAAATAAGGCCCCCAGAATTGAGCTGTCGAACAGTGAAACTGTGTTCTCTGGTATGATGATGCTCTCTCAAATATTTGTGGGATGAGATGGGTATTTGGGGATGAGGTGAGATGACCAAACATGTTAATTGTGTACATGTGTATATTTGTGTATGCGTGTATGTGGTATTTGTGCGTGTGTGTGCTGCTTTCTGACTCATATGTTAAGTCAAATTTGATCCCAAGTAAACAAAGTATTATAGTTATTAGTCAGCATCACTGAAAAAGACATGTTGTACTGGTTTTACAACAATAATAATTATCCAGAAAATGTTGAACTGTTAAAACTGATGTTCAAAATGTCAAACAATGCAAACTTAAAATAAAGTTGTCAGGCTAATTATAGTGCATTTGTGGATACCAACTACTTATGTATCATCTGAATGGTATAAGACGATTCAGAATGTACAAATTTCAGTTCTTGATAGTGTGTCCACAACAAGTTTCCAGGTTATTGGCCAATTGTAAGGCTTAACTGGCTGATGGCAGCTATGTTTATTTGAATGAGACATACAAACATACTGGGTGAGGTCTGGTTGCTAAACAAGTGTTGCAATTCTTACATTGAGAATTGTTAAAAGTTCAAATTTGATGTGACAGCAAATTTGTGCAGATTGGGTGAAATGTGTGTGATTTTTCATATCATGCTGATTATCTCATGATCTAAATGGCAATTCAAAGGCAGTCATTGTGAATGAAATTATAAATGATCAGAATGTTTTGTGCCTCAATGAAACTTGGATTAGACCTGACTGGATTAGAATACCTGGCACTAAATTAAGCCAAGACTATCAGGCAGAGGTGGAGTCTGTATAATATACCAAAATATTTTAGAAATTAATCAGATACATTATAACGGTGAAATTCTGGCTATTACCATAACTAATCAAGCCACAAACAAGAAAACACTGTCATTAATTAATGTTTATAGACCACCAGGACCCTACACAGTTTTTTTGCTTTGCTTTGCTGCAGACATAGCAGTGTGCAGTGATAAAGTAATAATTGACGGAGATTTTAACATTCAATTTGAGGAAGATAATCCAATAAAAAGGCATTTACTTCAATTATAGGCTCTATTATATCTAACACATTACTGTAATCACACTCTGGATTTGGTTCTGACCCTGGGTGTTGGCATAGATAACTTAAACACACTTCCCCAAACCTCAGCATTCTCAGATCATTATTTAATTTCTTTTGAGCTACAGCTTAGCCACAACGTATGTACATTCCCCTCGAAACTACATGAAGTGTTTAATAAGATCAACTACAGCCCAACAATTACTGAAAACCTACCTGATTTTTTTAACACCAGATTACTATCTAGACAGATTAACTGTTTACAGAATAACCTTAAATCAACATTGGACAGTGTAGCACTACTTAAATATAAAAAATTAAGACAGAAGAAAATCATCCCATGGTAAAAGGATCAGAACCATACCATAAAACAGTCAGCACAAAGATTAAAACAGAAGGGCTCTCACTAGAGCTCGCTCAGATCATTTATCCTCACTGATTGAAAAGAACAAAAACAATCCCAGAGAATTCTTCTCAAAAATTACAAAGCTTCAAGCAGGTATACCACCACCGAGTCCATGAAATTTCACTAGCAATACCTATATGGACTTTCAATCATAAAATAGAAAATAGACAGAACATTCAACCCATAATATTAAATCAAAACAGTTTGTCTCCTGGTGAGGCTGATATACAGAAAAACTAAATATAGATATAGAAGGAAAGTTGGAAACCTGTCAGAATTAGAGAAAATTATTTACACCACAAATTCTGCCACCTGCCGTCTAGATGCAATCCCTTCAAATCTACTTAAAGAAGTGCTGGCAGCTATAATCAAACCTCTCTTAGCAACAGTAAACTCTTCTCTTAGTTTAGTTTACACACCTAAAGCTTTTAAAGTAGCAGTTATTACACCACTGCTCAAGAAAGCAAATCTGGATCAGAGTGTACTGGATACTTACAGACATATTTCTAATTAACTGTTTATATCTAAGATTTTAGAAAAAGCTGTGGACCAACAACTGTGCAGATACCTGCACAACAATAACATATATGAAAAATTCCAATCCGGATTCAGACCTCATCATAGTACTGAGACAGCCCTAGTTAGGATAACAAATGATCTCCTTCTTGCCTCTAATCAAGGCTGTGTGTCCCTGCTTGTTCTGCTAGATTTAAGTGCAGCATTTGATACAATAGATCACACTATTATCCTAGAAAGATTACACAGCGTGGTCAGAAACAGAGGGACAGCACTTCAGATCTTACTAAACCGATCAGTTTCAATTTGTAAATGTAAAGGATGTGTCTTCCAATCACACTCAAATGAGATATGGAATCCCACAAGGCTCTATTTTAGGACCACTACTGTTCACACTTTACATGTTACCCCTTGGCACAGTAATAAACAATCATGGTATTAACTTCCCCTGCTACACAGATGATACTCAATTACATATTTCAGCCAAACCTGATGACAAAACTAGATTAAAGAAAAAGATGGACTGTATAAAAGTTGTAAAATCTTGGAGGATTTCCCTGAAGGAACCCTCCCAAGGGATCAATAAAGTTCTATTCGATTCTATTCTATTCAAATCAAAATGTATTTTTATAGCGCTCTTCACAACTGAAGTTGTCACAGAGCAGCTTCACAGAAAATAAATAAATAAATAAATAAATAAATAAATAAATAAATAAGATTAAAACAGAAACAGAAACAGAAACAGAAAGTATAAATGACAGATCCCCTAGTGAGCAAGCCACATGGCGACAGTGGCAAGGAAAAACTCCCTCAGCTGGAGGAAGAAACCTTGGGAGGAACCAGGCTCACAAGGGGAGGACCCTTCTATTCTACTTCCTACTTCTAAATAGAACAGAGGTCCTCCTTTTGGGTCCTAAAATTGCAAGAAAAAATGAAAAACTTGGCTGATTTCTCAGTTGAACCTCATTCAGTAGCAAAACTGATCTTGGCGTCATAATTGATTCAGTTTTATCGTTTGACCAACACATAGGTAATATTAAAAAATATAATATTATATTAATAAGACAGCGTTTCTTCATCTTCGTAATATATCCAAGTTAAGAAATGCTATCCTTGCACAAAGCTGAATACCTATTGCATGTTTTATCACCTAAAGGCTAGATTATTGTAATGCACTATTGTCAAGTTGTTCAAGCAGGAACCTAAATAGATTTCCGTTAATTCAAAATACTGCAGGCAGGGTCCTAACTAAGCTGACATTAATTACCAAACTCTACACTGAATAAGTAAGTTTTCAGCCTAGACTTGAAAGTTGACTGTATCTGAGTCCCGAACATTATCTGGAAGGTTATTCCAGAGCTGGGGGGCTTTGTGAAAAAAGGCTCTTCCCCCTGCAGCCTGTGATGCGAGTGAGCACGAGGGCTTAAAATCTTGCACGTATTCAGGTGCAAGTCCGTGTAGGGCTTCATATGTAAGTAAAAGAATTTTATACTCAATACAGCATTTGACTGGCAGCCAGTGCAATGCTGATAAGATTGGACTAATATGGTCAAATTTCAAATCTAGTTTTAGTTACAGGCTGCAGATCCAGGGCTTCATGGACACAGGGATGTATGGTAAACTGGGATGTTGGTGCTGCTGTCTGACTCTTTCACGTGAACACTCAGGTTTGTGATGGTGGAGTGGTTGGATGCCACTGCTTCAGGATGCTCCCATGTTTATGTTACCTTCTGGTTCTCTCCTTACTTAGGCTGTTATAGTCAGATCTGCCAGAGTCATTCACCACACTCTTGTAATGTTTACATTCTCTATTCTCTATAAATGTAAACATCAAACTAATTGCATCTCTGTACGTTTTCTGAGTTAATGATGACCTTGATGAAACACTAACCTTGAGCTCCTCTGCCCCATCTGAAAAGGATCCCAAGCTCCCCTGCCACAACTTCACATTGGCTTCCCACCTTCCAGCTACCGGACCTGGACTAGTTGCCCACCCGCCATCAGCAACACACAGAGCCTAATTAGTTGCTACTGTTTCTAATATGTCCGTCAGCGAAGCAACATTACACCAGTACCACGGTATTAGAACAGATGTTTGGGGGTTCAGTGTCCCCTAAATAAATATCTTTTAAATACTTTGACCAGAGGTCCTCCCAAGGTTTCTTCCTCCAGCTCTGAGGGAGTTTTTCTTTGCCACTGTCACCCTTTGGCTTGCTCACTAGGGGGTCTATTTCTTATCCTTTGTTTCTGTGTTAAATTTTTCGATTTCTGTAAAACTGTTCTGTGACAACAGTTGTGAAGAGCTCTATACAAATACATTTTGATTTGATTTTGATTCTGAGCTATGTGGTTCTTGAGGGTTTTTGTAAGGCAAGTAATCAGGGGAAAAAAAAACACTCTGTCAAAGGTTTGGCGATGGCTCCACTGCCAGGCCAATCAGGCAGAGTTTGGGTGCCTGAATAGCACAAGAGACTACTACCTGTTGACTAAGGTTTGTGTATGTATGAGTTATGATTTGTGCACTCTGTTTTAGTGGAAAAGAATAAAAGGAAGACAAAGAGGATGAACATAGAGGAAAAACTTTCAGTGCTTGGTCCCCAAAAATTATGAATCATTCATTTTTAAATCTCTGAGCACTTAAACATGAACTAATTTAATACCTGCACAGACGTAAAATTATTATTGTTCAGTTCATAACAGAATTTAAGATCAGATTAAGGATACATTCAAGCATGGATGGCAGGGTGAGGTCTTTCACTGGACCAGCGTTGGGACAGCATTTGTGGAACTCTCTCTTCAAATCCACAAACTGGTAGAAACATTCTGAAAGCACCAGATTCTAACACACAAAACACACAGATATAAATATGTAAGTCAGTCTTGACAAGATATCTCAAATAATAGGGGTATAACTAGGGACACACTGAATATTTAATAACATTTAATATCCTTGATTTCCCTGAGGAAACCCTCCCAAGGGATCAATAAAGTTCTATCTAATCTAAATCTAATCTGTCAACTGATATTAATTGAAAAAAAATTATACCAATTATATTCTTAATGATCTAATCAAATCACAGTGTGGTCTGAGACTCTTTGTAAATGCACCAAGCTGTGTGCAAACTGGTGGTATTGCTTTTGTTTTTTCATGTTTTAATAGTGGTGACTTTATTAAAACGGGGTGGGGAAGTGGCATATACCAAACTTTGTTATACCCCTACCCAATATCCATGCTTAATAAAAAGTATATAAAAGAAATGCATGGAAGTACAGTACACAGTAAGTGGGTTGTTTTATATGAAGGACAGGAGAAAACTGAAGTTTACCTTTTTGGATGCCTCAGAGTGAAGAGCCTGGCGAATGAGTAAGGGTCCGTCAACACACAGCGTGTAGGAGCTCCTGCCCAGAGACTTAACCTCCACTGATACAGCCTGCTGGAACTGCATATCAAGGAGGAGTCAGGGAAGCAGGGAAAATGAGCAAAGAATTAGTCACAATTTATTCAGATACTTTTCCGCAACCACTCTTATTGTTGAAAAAATAAATGAAAATAGCTGCACCCAGAAGGCAGTGTCAGATTGCAATGCTATAGATAAAGGTTATCAAGGAACAATAAATAAAGGAATTGTGAATATCGCAACTGTTCTTGAGCTAAACTCAGATGCTGTCTCAGCGGAAACAAGTGGGACTCATGCAAGTGACCTGCTGCCATTCTAAGTGCTCCATGACATGCATGCATTGGAAGCAATAATTCCTTCTGGGTGCAACTTTTTCCCCCACAGCCTGATGGGGAACGAAAGAGGACAGAAACCAAGTCAAACATTGAAAAACATAAACAATATCCACAAGAAACCACAATCAGCAATGCAATTTGAAGATCGAATATTAGATGCCATTTACAAAAAATACTTCAAACCATACTGGCTGAGAATTGGTTAGTTGGGATTAAGTTGCTGTTTAACAAACAACTAAGAGAGATCAATATTTGCAATATTTGCTGCTCACCCAGAACTAACAAACTCTCTACCTCAGTAACTGCTGTTATCATGTACATCTATACAGTGGGGAAAATAAGTATTTAGTCAGTCACCAATTGTGCAAGATTCCCACTTAAAAGATGAGAGGCCTGTAATTGCCATCGCCAAGTGAACCTCAACTATGAGAGACAAAATGTGAAAAAAATTGAAAATCATTTTGTCTGACTTTTAAAATTTATTTGTAAATAATGGTGGAAAATAAGTATTTGGTACCTACAAACAAAGCAAGATTTCTGGCTATCTGAACTATAACTTCTTTTTTAGAGCTCCTCTTTCCCCACTCCCATTACCTGTAATAATGGCACCTGTTTGGAGAGTAGATTAACAGTATAAAGACACCTGCCTGACCTCAAACAGTCACCTCCAAACTCCACTATGGTAGAAGCAGAAAAAGCTGTCGGAGGACACAGAAGCAGTGTGGGCCTGCACCAGGCTGGGAAGACTGAATCTGCAATAGGCAAGCAGCTTGGTGTGAAGAAATCTACTGTGGGAGCAATAATTAGAAATGGAAGACCTACAAGACCACTACTAATCTCCCTCGATCTGGGGCTCCACATAAGATCTCAGCCCATGAAGTCAAAATGATCCACAAGAACAGTGAGGAAAAATCCAGAACCACAAGGGGATCTAGTGAATGACCTGCGAAGCTGGGACCAGCGTTACAAGGCTACCAGTGCCCAGGCGTGTCCCCCCTGCGTGCCAGTCCATATCCAGCGCGTCTAAGAACAAATGCTCTCTAGCATGTTCCAGAAAGTATTAGGAGAATGTCATAGCAAACCAAAGTAGAACTGTTGGTAAACACAACAATAGTGTTTGGAGGACAGTGAATGCGGAGTTGCATCAAAGAACACCCATGCCAGCTGCATGAGCTGGGTGGCAACATCATGCTTTGGGGCTGTTTTACTGTCTGCAAAGGGACCAGGACTGACTGGTCCGTGTACATGAAAGAATGAATGGGGCCATGTATTGTGAGGATTTTGGGTGCAAACCTCCTTCCATCAGCAAGGGCAATGAAGATGAAGCGTGGCACAGGTCTTTTAGCATGACAGTGATCCCAAGCACACTGCCAGAACAGCAAAATTAACCGTAGAAACATTTTAAAGTCCTGGGTATTTAGCCAGTCTCGATCTCAACCATGAGAAAACCTTTGGAGGGAGTTAAAAATCCGTGTTGCCCGCCGACAGCCCCAAAACATCACTGCTCTAGAGGAGATCTGCATGGAGGAATGGTATACCGCGATGTGCCATGTGCCGAAGACTTACAGAAAGCGTTTGACCTCTGTCATTGCCAACGGAGGATATACAACAAAGTATTGAGATGAACTTTTGTTATTGACCAAATACTTATTTTCCACCATTATCTGCAAATAAATTCTTTAAAAGTCAGACAAAATGATTTTCTCAATTTTTTTTTCACATTTTGTCTCTCATAGTTGAGGTCTACCTGTGATGTCAGTGCTGACCTCTCTCACATCTTTTTTAGTGGGAGAACTTGCTGGTGGTGACTGACTAAATGCTTATTTTCCCACTGCTATGTTACAGTATGTTACATATCCTTTTGCACCTTATTCCCACCACAAAACATTTCATTTTCATTGCTTTACTTGGTACAGCACTGTCCTGTCCTGTCTGTTAAACTGTCTCTTGTTTACTCTATTTATTGTATTTATTGTAGTGTTTCCACTTAATGTTTATATTGCCGCTCCATATTGTACCTTGGTTCCAGAGGAACGTAATTTCATTGCACTGTGTACCTGTACTCAGATGTAATGAGAAATTAAAGCCTTGAGCTTGACCTAAGTTCATTAAGTTTTTTTTAGTTATCGAGCAGAGAAACTCGTACTCTAATAATGCAGAAGTAATGCCATCTTGCCAGACTCAATGACACCCGATACAATGAAAACCATCTAAACATGAGAAGCAATATGGTAAAAATATATACTTAGACAGTCACATGTAAAATTATTAATCGCAATATTTTAACATGCAAACAATGTAAAAAAATCAGTAGGGTCAGACAAAAACACAAATCAACATTAAAAAAGAGAATGAACATTTGCCCATCCACAAGCTTAGTAGTACCCATACACTGTTAGATTCACACCCAGGGGGCAGTTGCTTTGTGCCCAGAGCAGTGGCCAGCCCTATCCTCAGCTGTAGGAGCATCTGGGAGTTCAGTGCCCTTCTCAAGGGCACTTCAGGCCTGCCAGTTCAGGGATTCAAACCAGCATCCTTCCAGTCAAGGCTGTCTAGTGCAGTCAATGCTGGTTCTCTAACCATCAGGCCACGGCTGCTTAATTAGCTGTTGAAATAATTTAAACAGTTTGAATCTGGTTTTTGCACTACATTTTTACCAAACTGCATTTACATTTCTTGTATGAAAGATTCCTTTGGAGCATAACATATAAAACATGGAACTGTGATGCATCATCATTTAAAATGTATAAAACCTGTTATAACAAACTAAAACTAAAAATTGACCATATGATCCAATCCTCATCACTACTACACACAGTTTTTCAGTCAAATTTTGTACTGATTAAAAATTCCTACTTGCAAAATTCTTACACGAGTTCACTCCTGAATACTGACAAGATCCAATTTCCCATTATAGACCATTATCGCAATTACTAGGATGCTGGCTATACTAGTTCCCGAACCTCAGAAGGCTTCAGCAGTGGGAGGCATACTAACACAAAGCCCCCAGCCTAATACCCTTCAGATAACCTTCGGGACTGCAGTTCCAGGGGTTCATGGACATAGGGAATTATAGGAAACTGGGATGTTGGTGCTGTCGTCTGACTCATTCACGTGATCACTCAGGTTTGAGATGGCGGAGCAGTTGGATATAATTGCTGAACAACTAAATATTGCAACATTAGTTTTAGTGCAACATTAGTCATCTAGCCCCAACGCAAAGTGGGAATCACGGTCAATTCACTGAGGAAGCATGTTTTAATCCAGCACACTATTAAACATACAGAAATGATGGTTGAAAATCACCACATGGCCTGAAACATGGTATTACTGTCTCTGTGCTCTGGCCAACTCTTCAGAGCACAGTCTTCATGTGCTCCTTCATCCACTGTCAACCCGAAGGAAATGCACAATTACATGAATAGAGCCTGCATGTCAAAAGAGGGCAATGAGATCGTACTAAATGACAGAGATAAACACACTGATCACTATTTCCAGACAATTTCGTGCTACTGTAGTCACTCTTACAGCCATCGTTTTTTTCTGACTGATGTACCAATACCCCAAATAATTTTGGAGCATTTAAAATATGTAAGACAAAGGAACAACACGGATGACTTTACCCTTCAGCTTCAATTCCTCTCTGGTCAACACCTATTTTCAAAAAGTGAGGTCAGTAGTCAATCCCTTTATTTTGCTGTAGACTAGAAAAAAATTGGGTTTCTGACATTAAAAAGATGAATAGAGACAAAAAAATAAATCCACATATTTCAGCCTTTATTTCCAGGTATCTAGGAACTGAAACTCAAACAGATTAAAGTGAATATGACTTAATATGATGATCATTTGCTTCAACTAACTACATCAAACCTGCTGACCCACTGGCCTCATTAAACTTTGCATTATTCATTTTGTGATGCTTTTTGGAAGGCTTTCACTGTAGCCTCTTTCATGTAGTGTTTGTTTAGAATTGAGTCCCTTCAGTCTCACTTTAGCAGGAGTGTGGTGAATTCTTTGTTTAAATTGACAAACTGTTTCTGTATGTCCGAGTTGATTGTACTGCTGCCATCACGCATGACATCATTAATGAAGATTAAAGAGCAAATCCCAGAAGAAGCCATGCAAGCCCAAATATGCTTGTACCTCAGTGTTACACAAATGAGCTCATATATTTGAGATCATGAGAAGATCCTTTTTTTAAATCTTCCAACAGGTTTATCAGTAACATTAGAAAGGCTAATCTTTGTCTCATCATTACAAACCTTGTGATTTTGAGGCTTATCTCTGTAAAAATTCCAGCTGAGCTTTCCTATTCTTTTGGCTAATTGGTGGTTTGCATCTTCTGCTCAAGCCTTGCTCATGAAGTCTTCTGTCAACAGTCAATTGTGATACCTTCACTTTTGCCCTCTGGAGTTGTTGCTGAGGTCACGAACAGTTGTTTTAGGGTCTCTCTTTACAGCATTTAATATGTCATCAAATGTTTGGTCTACCTGTTGTATCTATTACTGAGGCTACAAGTGAAGACTTTCTTCAGGACATTCCAATTGGTTCTACTAGCTACAGCCAATATTTGTGTAATGGCTCAGCTTGATTTTCCATCTTCTTTTAGCTTCACAATTGCATGTTTTTCACCCACAGATAGCTCTCTGCTTTTCATGTTGTTTACTCCTCTAACTATAAATGCACAGTCTGCAGAGGTAAAACACAAATCTGAAACTTAAGCTAACCATTAAATTTTCTTTATTGTCAGATATTCAATGGAATAGGTCAACTGGACAACAAACCACATGTCTAGTACACGTTCAGTACTTTGTGACAAAAATATGGGTGATTTCAAGATTAAGATGCCGCCATCTAAAGACTGGTCCAGATGCTAAAGTACCTGGGCATAAAGCTGAAATGTTTATCTTTTGTCTCATACTCATCTTTTAAACAAACTCAAATGTTTTCAGCCTTTAGCAAAAATAAAGGGATTTGGCTCATTGTTCCAATACTTCATCCACTACTTTAAATCGCTCATTTTGTGATGAAGTTCATCGATTTTAACAGATTTGAATTCGGATGATTTAGATAATTTCAATCAAGTGCAGATTTATTCGCTGCTACAGCATATATCTGTCAGGTCCGGTTGAAACAGAAGCAGGCATGGAGTATAAATACAGCACTTCATGGAACAAATGTGATCAACAGGAAATTCGATGATCAGGTCAATAGGCAAACTAAAATAATACCAGAATGAACAGACAAGAGACGAAGTGAAAAACAGGCGAAGACTTTACTTTATACTTCCTCTTTACATACATAAATCATGAAAATGCCCAAATGTGGTAAGAAGAATTTTGTTTTAAACTGAACTGTTGGCCTTATTAGTAAAGTGGTTTTGTAAATTGTGTAAAACAACTTCTTTCTGTGATAAAGCTAAAGACAGCAGATATTTACCGTCAGCACTGTGCACTCAGTGCGCTCACGGCCTGGTCCGCAGTTATCCCAAGCCAAAGGTGAGCGAAGTGAGTTAGTATATTTGCAGTCAGATGAATCCAGAGTCTGTGACAACCTGTGGCTGATGGTCTGTTTAAGAATCGCTATATTCATGTTGAAAAAAAATGCACATGCACAGATTGGCTTATCAGGTGGTCTTATTGCGTGTTTGCAAAACACATTAATTTGGAAAAGTTTATGGCTAAAAACTAGATTCCGACGGATGCGGATTTTCCTCAGCTCCGTCACATCCCTACTAAAATATTTCTCAACTAAGCTGGTCAGTGGTAGATCCAGCATCCCTCATGAAAACAATGCTCTGCTACTAAGGCAATGGGGAATGGGTCACTTCCTTATAGTATCCTATATAAATTCTTCACCATGATAAACAGCAGCAGCCAAGCAGCAAATGAGCTGCTGACACCACTTTCTACCACCAGGCAGAAAGACAACTGCCTCCACCCTTTCCTTTCTCAGCATTAATTTGCACACTATAAACACCCATAAGAACTGATTTCTCCAAGAAATAGTGCAGTTTCTCTCATTCTGACACTGCTTGTCAAAGTTTCCCTTCATGTTCACAGCACTTCTGGACTTGCTGGGTT